>OY754883.1:7752500-7969539 GCA_963576445.1 Lithosia quadra
TTACGGGAGTTTCCCAAATATCCTTTCTTGAATTTAAGAAGCATCAGCTACAAAAATATCAAGTTATTAGTCCCAGCAGTTCAGGTTCTGTATTGACGAAACAGTCTATGAGTCAGGATAAGTACATTAGTATAATATTGTAATAGTTGTACCTACTAATTTCTGCTCATGCCTTCTTCTGTATAAACTTTAGAATTTGTTTCTGAGAGATCGGCCTGCTGTTTGCCTGATGTTAATTTGAGTAGTAATAAAATGCGATTTTTGAGGCAAAATAAAAGTACAGACAGCTTTATGGTTTCCACAAAAAAACGGCTTATCCGACGGATATTGAAACCTTACTGGAGCAAATCTACGGATATAAAATTCCCTAGCGGAGTGTCTACAATATCATTAAACTTGAGTGTCCATATTGTCGTTTTATACCACTTTAACGGCAAATTAGTATGAGGAAAAACGTTATTGATAGCCACTTTAGTGTTATAAGTTAAAGCCCAGTGCAGATAGCATTTTAAAGTTGAATAAGTTAATAACAGCATGAGGTATGTTGGAAATAAAAGGAAATATAGCTTAAATTAACGGTAAAAATAAATTAAACTCTATTTATAGCTCGGGCGTGAAATAGGGTGCATTTTAAGGGTGAAATGGACATTTGGGAGATTGATACGAGATCGAGACTAAACTGACACTGAATTTTCAGGGGGGTTGCTACAGTGCCGAAATATCGGCAATTCTAAACAACACGACATGGTAATATCCCGTTAGCTCTGATACTAATATAAGTGACCATGGTGCTGGTTTGAATAAACCTATATGAATATTTATTTTCTTATAATATTTCTTCGTGTACAACTTTATTGTTCATGAAACGATTAAAATAATTATTTTTACCTTGAGGTCAAGGTGGTCCCATTTTATTTTAATTTTGTATTGGACTTGGAAGATATTATTGATTTTAGTAGTTTTTATTTAACCTCACTTGCATGTCTTGCAATTTCGCTAGCATTTGACCCACTTATCGGCCTTTTGTTTGGATAACAATGTATTAGTATATTATGGTATCCAGGAACTAATCTAATGATAGAGTTAGGTGTCAATAGAAACTGCTAAACTGAATAAGATAAAACTGGCGATTGGCCTTATTAAATCATATTAAGTACAATTTTTTTTTCAAAATTTCAGTTTTACGATAACTAACATAAATGGTTTTGCTAATTTCAAAAACTATTGCATTTACAATTTTATACTCGTAGTATAGAATTGACACTGGCTAACTGGTATCTTCCTAAAATCTGAGTTGAGTTCAATAGACTTGATTTGAATAATGAAATCTATAAAAAATATAAGTAAGTAGGTAGGTACTCAGGTTTTAAATGAATACTCTTGTAGCACTCTGAAGCATCATCATCGGCTGCTCATAGCCGATCGAGACACGAATCGACATGAATCGAATAAATTAAGTATTTATAGTAGTCGTCACGAGAAAGTTCACTTTATTTTCCACGTTATATTCGCTAATGTTATTGGTAGAGTAAAATTATGATCTTGCAATAGTTAGTATAGGCAAACACGGTAAGTGTTAATCATGCCTTTTGTAGCGCGAATCGTTCAACTACACGAAGGATGCCTGATGACTTGACTGCCTCTCATTTGCAGAGAGGCAAGTAGCAATATGCGAGGTCTAATATTACAAGCGTTCACAATTTAGTTTAAACTGAGCAACAAAATATCTAAATGAGGCTGTGATAATCACGAAAAAGTCTTACTGCCGCACTCAGAGACGTTTAACGGATACTTAAGTTGTTCCTTAGTAAAATTTGAAAAAAGTTACCACTCAGAGTCAGTTAAGGATTCATTAACACCCCTAATGACACTTTAAAGTTAAGTGATACAAAACCCTTACTTAACTTTTAAGGATTGATTTTTACATCTAAAAAACAGAATTATCGTGAGGAAATCCTCATGGATACCCACCTCGTGGCTAGCCGTGCCCCAATTAGGTCTTTACCTATGAAATTGCCTCCCGTTATGTAGGTCCGAAAAAAATTAAACGATTTTATTTTCATGTATTTTTATTTGTATTAATCGAAGTAGTAATTACCTATACAATCAATGCATCTTTGCCAACGCAGCGGCAGTTTATTGATGCAGTGAGCTTCTAACCCCAGTTCTTGCAACTTGGAGACCGTCTGCTGTGCAGTATAAGGTCGCACATTGTCGTGTAGGAGCAGCGGAGACGAGCGATTGAATGCTAGTTGCAGATGTGCCAGTTTCTTCATCATTGTGTTCAGTTCTTATACATCTGCAGTAATGCTCACCCCGTTTGGTAAGAAGCTGTAATGAATCACACCGGGCGCTAGACCACCAAACAGTCACCATCACTTTTCTAAGGGTAAGTTTTCGTTTAGGGCATTGTTTATGTTTCGGTGCTGAACTAGGATCCAACCAACTTTCTGAGCGCTTGCGATTATTAAACAGAATTAATTTTTCATCGCAACTAACAATATCATTTTAAAATTCCTTTATTTCTGTGTCTGTTGAACAATGCACAATAATTTGACGTTGGCTATATTGACATTGGCAGTTGTCAGTGATGCCATAGAATAAAAGAGTCCAGATGTTTTATTATCAGTATATGAAAATAGGTATTTAATTTCATCTATATATAAAAACTAACAGTAAAAGAACGGATTGTAATTTATATTACTATAAATAAAAGTTTTTAATATGTTTAATATTACTTTTCTACTTTTTACTGTTAACGCTTTTTAGGTGTGGCTACACCGACGCCTTATCGATACTGTGATTTTGTCACTGCACCGCTCTACAAAACTTAAAGTTGTGATTAACTAATGTACCCTTAAATTATGACTCTGGGATGTTCCATCAATTAACAGATTTAATGATATTTAGTTAAGTATCATTTAGGACTAATTTAAGGAACCTTTCTGAGTGCGGCAGTTAGTAAGGAAATTAAACTGATACTTAATCAATTTCTTTATTTTTCTTTATATAAAATTCTTAACAAGAAAATTAAAAAAATTGAGATATAAACGAAAAATATAGATAAAAGTATAAAAGTGTAACAGTATCGCCTATTTTAACATAAGAACCCTTTCGTCGTACTTATTCTGATAATGTAGGAAGCAGTAAAATGCTTGCGAGTGCCTTATCTCAGCATCCTGAAATATAACCATAAACTCCCTAGGGAACTTTAGAATTAACACGTAAGAAGACACTTTTAAGTTACAAAAATATAGCTCTTTACATCCATCTTGCTAGAATATTGACGCTGCGTAAATTATACAGGCAAAGCATTTGGTCCATTTCGCATTTGGTCCACTTGGTCAATTTCGCATTTGGTCCACTTCTCAAAACGTCCATATCGCAAATGGTCCACTTCGCGAAACGTCCATTTCGCATTTGGTTACTTTTACAAAAAAAGTGCGTTAAATAAAAATTGTTTTCGTAGCTACGTTTAACGCCATCTCAATTATGGTACCTCAAACCACTAAAGTGGACCAAATGCGAAAAGGACTAAGTGCAAAGTGAAATCCCCTGGATTTTCAAATTCAGCACGGAACGAAAAAAATTATAAAGACCTGTTATATCCATTTTGAAATAGGTACATATGCAATATGACGATCGTTTGTAAATTTATTACTGTTCACCAACTTCTACCCATTGACCTAAAAATTAATTTGCTTATTATTTTACAGGATAATCACCTGTAGCTTATTGTGTCTATTGGCGTGTGCGGTGTGCTTCGGCTTCACAATTGCGATCATAGCTGGAATCGCCTATGGATATAACTACTCCTTGGCAGAATTCATTTCATTCTCACGTAAGTCTAGATATAGTGGCCGCGATCGTGTTCGATTCCTGCTCAATACATGTTTATTTGTATTGCCTAGGTGTAGGTCTTCTTTCATTGGTCTAGATATGGTAACCTGGTCTAAGCCGGACTCTTACTCTGTTTCGCAACGTGCAAAATCAAGTTCTGTATTGTAATAACGTAGATGACATTTTTCAAGATTTGAATGCTTCAAAATCTTTATTACCTAATTATATAGATCCGCTAAATCTATAGAAAAAGTTAGCATACTATATGACTCGTGCCAAAAAAATTCGCTTCGAAATTTCACAGAATCTTTTATTTATTTCAGTCGCTAAGCAGCTGCACTTATGAAAATTAGTTCAGTTTGATTTACTTAGCAAATGATCTAGAAAAAAACCAACATTCACTAGTTTTTATTATTGGATGCGGCTACCGTAAAAGGACCCATTATGCTATAATATACCCATACCCTAATGTTAAATTCTTGCAGGTATTTCAGTATTCACTACAATAGCATCGACTTCCACTATAGACATTTACGAAGAAAAAAGGGGTCATAATAGTAGGGACGTGATCGTATTGTAAACCTACCTATTTGAAATTGTATATGGGCCTAACTAGCACCCGGTAACGAAATACGACTCTCAAATAGTGATTCATGAAAGTAATAATGATTTAAAAATCAATAGGTACAAGTTTGTGCTTTTCAATATTGGAATGGATGAGGTTATAATTCTACTAATGTTCGTAAAGTTAACGTAAAAATTAGATTAAGAAAGTTAAGATCTCAAACCTTTCATATATAATAAACGAAACATGATAATTCGATTCCATTCAAATTAAAAAAAAAAACAAGTAGGTATTGATAGAATTACCCTATAAGAGTAGGTATGTAGTATCAATAAGTACCGTTAATGCTTAATTATGGGTGATTACCAAATGCCATTTAGAAACATTTAATTCCTTCTTGACTCAAGTCCTTATTTTCTTAGTGTGCTTATTTGAATATAGGTACTTAGCTTAAATATTGGGTAATAAAATATAGACATCTGGGATTACTTATTTTTCTTTTTTTAATCTAAGCCACTCGGCAAGAGTAATTGCGAGTCGAGTAAGATAAAGAATCGGCCCATTCAAAGCCACTTAGGCACAATACCAGCTTAATGCGTGCAAAAAATATTTGCCTAATAGTATGAGATCCGGCTGCAAGATCCCTTCATGAATAGTGTATGTAATCGAAAGCGGCAACAGTCTCAGTCGCAAACACACCAAGATAACCCAATAACGGTCATGAGTATTTATTACACATTTAAGTAATTCATTGATAGGTACCAAAGATACCTACATTCTGGAATAGATCATTATCTTCAATAACGTCTCTATCTCATTAGTGGGCAAACTGGCAGGGGTATTATGGAGCTTGTGGCTAAGTAGATTAACAAATTCCAAGGTTAAGCTGAACTGGCAAGTAGCTTGGTCAGTCTTAGGATGGGTGACCATTCTTAACACAGTGATACCACTCCAGGTCTCGGAGATCACAAGGCTTTCCTTATCAGTAATTGAAGCGCTAAAAACACACTCTGACAGCTTGGTCTAACTACAGGGCCTCGATTCTGCTAAAGGCAAACCACTGTAATACCACTGACACTCTAAAAATGCTATTGTAGACTTTAACGTTATACTGTTAAAGTCTAAAATCAAATGAAAAGAATTCATTTAACTTTTTCATTCGCTCTACAAAATATCATTTGACTTTAGACTTTAACATGATAACAATGAAGTTACAATTAAATGGCATTCTTTAGAGTGTCAGTGGTATATCAGTGGTTTGTCTTTAGCAGAATCGAGGCCCAGATCTTGGATATCGCCAGTGAGTTGCGGAGGTCACATTCCGTCCGCCTGCACCGTTTCTTTTCTTTGTTAGACTAAAAGCCAACCCCAACTAACTTAGGAATAGGCTCGGAAGATTATGGTGTTGACCAAGCTGTATTTCCAGGCTCTGATGTGACGGTATACATGCGACGCGGTCAGTTCTACGACAAGCCCGATTTACCCGCCGTGCGTAGAAGATCTAGCGGTGGTGAAGATGCTTGTAAGAAACCATTTCGGAAATCATAAAATAAAAAAGGAGAAATTATTTGTAGTCTGTCGATGATGCTTCAGATTCGCCTAGAAATATATTATCCTTTCTATATTTTCTTGTAGTGTTTGCAGCTGCTAACCGAACGACAGACTATGAGGACACCGGTAGTCGAAGCCAACCTCTAGCAGTAGCATGGCTGAAGTCACAGGACACTAGACAGTATGCTGAGAAGCTGACCAAATATAGTCCACCAAAGCCAGTTGAGCATTTTGTAGTACGAGCTCAAGATCCTATCCCGGTAACTATTGTTTTTAAAATGACATTTTTGTTTTGCTATAATATTTATCTAGTTAGGTAAATACACATAGACCATTGCTCTTTTTATTTGCCTTACTCCAGGAGGTGGTGCGGTTTCCTCGTCACAGTACTCACCGTGATATTTTACAGGCGTTGATTGGGCTCCTCAAAGATTTTGGAGTACCTAAATGATAATATCTTTACCCTACTCATCATCTATTTACTACTCCACCATTCTCTGAACCTTTTTCCCAACTCAGTGGGGGTCGGCTTTCCAGTCTCACTGTGATGCGGCTGAACTTCGATATTTTCCGTGGAGCGACTGCCATCTGACCACCACAACCAATGGTCATTATGACCATTGGCGATATCGAAGTTCCAAGTTAGACTGATTCATCTATTTACTACTAAAGATGGCCTTGGAGAAATTATGCAATAGTTTTGATCATTTAATGCTGTGCACTTTGTTCCAGTCTAAACCTCAAGTTATTTCAATACCACCAAATCCATTATTGGCGACCTTGTCGTGGCGGAGTGGCTCATCAGAAATAATAATGAGGAATTACAAACCGCTGGATAATCTCTCAGAAATAACAAAAGTAGAAGAGAAGGTGTATGTTACCCCAGAGACATCGATTGAACCCATTGGCTTCTTCGGTGGCCCACATGAGTTCAGAAGTGGTACAGAAAGTATAGTTCATACTGTAACTAGCCGTCAAAGGTAAAAAGGATAAGTTCCAAATACTGCTATTATTATTTGTTTTTGTTTGCCACTCAATTATGTGACAAATTTAGCCTACCACTACAACTAGTAAGCATTACTAGAAACTTCTGTAACAGCAGACGTGCATCGCATAGCATACAATTGATTTTACAGCAATCCTATAAAAACAATTGCATACCGATTATTCCCGGTGTCCACCCCCTGCTTGTCCACCGCGGGTGGACAGAGACACAAATATTTAAAAAAATTCTCGCTGTCCACCCCTGGGGGACAGCGATAATTAATTTTAAATTATTTTCGCTGGCCACCCCGGGTGGACAAAGACACGAGTTTCATATGACTACTCTCGATGTCTACCACCGGTGGACAAAGCCACCGCTTAAATAAACATTCTCGATGTCCACCCTTGCTGGAATTGGGAGTAAATAATTATCACAAAATTAATCGTGTCTTAGTCGCTAATTTCTCGCATTAAGCGAGAATTTTTTTAAATATTTGTGTCTCTGTCCACCCGTGGTGGACAAGCAGGGGGTGGACACCGGGAATATTACACCCAACTACGGCGAAACCAAAAAAGGAATTATACGTTTGACATTATTACATAAGTGTTACATATTATGCAGTCTTGCACCAGTACGTGTGTGGTCGACGATTGAACGCTACCTGCCTGAATATGTTACCGAAGAACTCGATGAAGACAGTATTGTGTACAAGCCAGTATGAAGCTCTGACATTAGCTGAAAAGCTTTTAATATTATCTCCGAATGCAAATGTGCTAATAAAATGTACCTATCAAAATCTTGTCATTAATAATTTCATTTTGCTACTGATAATAACAATAAATAGGTACAGTATTAAATATCATAAATATTGTATAGACGTTGCTATGTTTAAACCAAGTTTTAATATGATGCAAAAATACTTGGTTATCTTCATGTAGGTATTTCATTTATTGATACATTCTGATCAGTTTCTGACTTTGGTTTTCCTTTGGGTGATTTCTTTCCACTGTGGGTTGCGTTCAAGTTTATCATGTAACCCGTTGCATTGGTAACCCTCCAAGTCCCTCTGGCTTCTTTTGCAGTCACATCTAAAAAGAGTAGCAAGTCATAGAATCAGCATGATTAACAGTTCGTAAATGCACGATTTTACGTCAGCTACTAGATTACTACATTACCTCTCCATACATTCCCCTACGATAGTTTACCCTTTTTTATAGGTTACTAAACATAAATTTTCATTTTAACTATGTACGCCCAAATTATAAATTTTGATCGACAAACCTGAATACTTCAAACTCATTTTGTTCTTGGGCATCTTAGATACGGCGAAGATAGTTTTGATTACGGCTTTGGACACTTCGTTCTTAACATAGCCAGTTATAAATGTTTGGAGCGGCCCGGTCACGAGTTCGGGCTGAGCGAATTCAATATCCCTGAGGAAATGGAACAGTGAAATTCAATGGTTACTAAATTTAATCTGTAATAACTTTTAACAAGTTGTTATGTAAAAATTAAAAATATGTTTTGTAAGTATCTTAGCAACGACTCCAACGTTTTACATCGAACTAAATCTGGATTAAATTTGGCGCTGAAATAGATTATAGATGGATATTTTTGTCCCGCTTATATTATGTTCCTATACGCAACGGGATTAGTATTTTACGCAGGTGGAGCTGCTGGCAACAGCTAGTAGTATAAATAAGAATTCGTATAAGTAATATACTCGTAAATGACAACTATGTACTATAGGCTATAAATGGGCTGGCAACCAAATTGACGTTATATGCTATTAATTCCAAAGATGTCTAGATTTGTAATACCTGTAGCCGACCACCTCAATCCTGCCTCTATTTATTACTGCACCACCGATGTTGATTTCTATATTTATGGCGAAGTCACTTATCCCGATACAGAAATTATTATTAACTCCATCACTCCTCGATACGACAGATAACTCGCCGCATACCTGCGTAAGTTCAATCACTTTATGGTTTTGTAGAGCCAAATGTTCGCGCACCAACTGTGTTCCGCACTAGGTTATGCACGTGACTTCACGCGCATATGAATCACACTACTTCCACAACGAGCAACCAACATTCACAACCAGTGTTTGCCCGTGGTCCACCTATATTTCATCTGGTTGTACCATGGGTAGTTTTTTTTCCCGTTATCCACCGCAGTCTAACTGGGTGAGTTGAGCGATGAGGAATGTCAATTTAACCTCCTTCTTCAGGCACAACTCACAACCAGTGATGGGGTTTGCTGTTAATTTATTTCTATTTCTTAATATCCACCAAAAACAACAACTTACATGTAACTTACTGAAACGCATTTGTTCTCCAACCATCGCCGTGTCCAGTTTATAGGGGCCACCGGTGTGGGAATTGTACGCGGTGTCCAATCCAGTTAGCACCATTTTCGATAATTTTATCGCTACAGGTTCATCGGGATCCTGAAATCATATCTATGTACTTTTATGTATGATTTTGCAGAACGATATAATTAGGACAAAAAGAATAATGTCCGTTTGAATTGAGGAGCCATTTTTGGTATCTTAATGAATGTATATTACTTATTTAGTAGTAGGTATGAAAATATTGTAGGATCGATGCTCGATTTTGTAAGATATAAGAACATTAAAGTGGTTCTATAATTTTCAGAAGTTGGCCGATTAATTATTTACTTTCCCACTAAAATAATTGGGTGAATTTTGCTTTTATAACCTGAATGGCTCCTCAATCCAAACGGACATAAATGATATAAATCAAATATATAAAAATAATAAAATTTACTATGAATCCACACTTGCATTGTAAAACGAAGAGTCCCAGTAATCCCAAGTGTTGATATAGTCAGCTAATTTCATTGTACCGCCGTTTCTGATCAAAATTTTTTGGTTTTGCTCATTAGTAAGTTTGGTCAAGTTACTTAAAGTCCTGACGAATATGGCCTGTTGTGCTGCTCTAAACAAAATATAAAATTGGAATTATTACAATATAACATACTATTATACCTATATAGCCAGTCTTTGGGCCTGTAGGTATAGGAGGCCTGATACTTTAGTGCTGGCTCCCCTCTCAGAGTGTCAGTTGGAGGAAATTGGACGATAGTCTCTACTGTAAGAGCCAACACAAACTAAATTGAGGAATTGTCGATCACCAAATCATCAAATTATAAACTTTGGATGGAACCTAGATTGTAGGACGTATGGAGAAAATTAGCAAGATTAAGATAAATCGATTGGCGTAAAAATCATCAAAACTGGCCCACGTGTTTAGGTATAATAAAGAGCGCCCTAAAGGAACAACCAAACAATATTAACCCTCTAGTGGAGTCAGTTAAAAATGACCTTGAAAAACTCGAATAACAAACTTACTCAAATGAAGATTGATTTAGTCCAAATATTGCAGAATTGTTCACGTGGATAATTAAAGCTGCTTGTAGCTTTTGTAAAAATTCCTCTCTTAGTGTCATTAACAAATAATGTTCAATTCCTAAACCTAAAAATAAGATCCTTTAGTTTAATTTTATCTTGACAGTTAGTTACTTACTATAAATGTGAATTGTATTTAGTTCGACCACTATTTTCGTTGGAAAAATTTTAGATGTTAATAACTTTCTCAAGACCAGGGGCCTTACTCTGAAAATCGAACATGAACGTTTCGGATCGAACGAAAACGGACAATTTGTCAAACAACGACAGCGAAAACGTCAAATGTATTTTGGGAGTAGGAGGTGTACTGATAACGATCGACAACCTCAATGTCAAACGATCGAAGACGGATCCGAAATCCGAAACGAAACACTTTCGGGGTAGCTAAATGGTCAAAACGTCAACGGATACGAATATTTTCGTTTTTCGGAGTAAGGCCCCAGTTCCGATGAACCGTTAGTTCAAAAAAAATATTCCGATAGTCTATCGACGAATTACAGTCATGGTAAGTCACCGTTTTTCCGGATAGTATTTATAACGTATCAAAACACCGTAGGTAGGTACACTAGCGTCGACAGACAGAGTGTGTGAATGTGCCCATGGGCGTTTAGCGATGGCTATAGTGCTGCTGCTGTAAGAAAATGAAAAACAGGCGGACGGACAAAAATCACTAACATCAAACTGATAGAATACTTTAATCTAAACTAATAAATATATGACGGTTAACTTACTATGTGGAGCATTTTTAGTAGAAAATTCGGCTTTAACTAGCGGGCGCATTGAATTATTGTTGCGAATCTATTAAAAAACATAAAATGAGTAAATGTAATGAATAAGTTGTACTGACCTAAGCAAAGCAAGAGAGGAGGCTCATGTGCCAGTTACTTTAAAAATGCTTTAAACCGTTTCGTGTACAAACATAACTGTACAAATCAAAGTTGCGGCAATGAACAAATAACAGTCAAACAGGATTAACGGTAACAACGCGCTAAGGAAGAACAGATCACCATCAGGAAAAACTGATGCACTTTATTACGGCTACACGCGAAACTCAGGCAAGATTGATAATGATAAAAGAGTACTTTACCATAACAGTGTATTGACAATTAGTTAGAGCAAAATTTTCATGGCCCAAGTGTACGGTTCCATTCTTCAGCTTTGTTATCACATATCCCGACAGTTTGCAGCCATCTACCGATAAGCTGCAAAATCGTGCAAACTAACAAATAAGTAAGTAAATAAATCATTAATTTATTAGTAGAAAAAACGTATAATTGGATGCAACTAGGACTAGTCCTAATAATGATGAATAATCCCACCCTCTCTTTTCCTATACAGAAATACACGTGCCAGGCAGAGGTACCTACCACCCTCACATAGTGCATTCAATTTCACCAGGAACCAAGCGGTTCCATGCCTCTTGTATTTGCCGCACCATAAAGACTCATTACCAGCGCATGCATGTGTTTCCTTCCTCCTATAGTCCCGATACCTTTAAGCGGGGCGTGAAAAAGCATTTGATGAGGCCATCAAGCTGAGGGCCGCCACTGTAGCACTACCGATGTATGTAGTGGTAACCCTGGTCCTGAAACTTTACCTTTAGCTTACCATCAGGTGAGGTGAAGTCATTTTGACGTGTCCTATATAAAAAAATAAGTAAAAAATATTTTTAAGTTTTGAAATAAGAATATTAGAACTTACGCAAGCTGTCCTATGTTTAGTACTTGTTCATACAAAAATGGTGACCGCTTTTTTTGGTCCTGTCTACCCTTGATTATATCGGACTTATTTCTCATTAACATGTACTCAGCGTTTATGAACATCTTAGTGAGTTCAGTGTCAATATTTAGTACGTTTGATGCCAGCGACAACAAAGCGTCTGGCATCCAACAATTTGGCATCTTCACCAGATTTAAGTTCCTTAATATTCTGGAAATTATAAACAATATTATTTGTCATTGCTAGAATTTGTTGATAAAATTAAATTCATTATTATTTCCATGTATACTCTAATTTGATTAAAAAAACTATTCCTTCAAAATTTTGTTCTTTACTGTTAGAATAAAAATATATAATTATACTGAATACAACAAAGTTTCCTTTTTAAATTGTTTGTTGAATGACTAAAGAATACGCTTTACCCTAAAGAAGTTTAATGAATAATATTGGAAACAATATTTATAAACACTTATAGGCCCGGCGTCCGCTGTTCAATTCTTTCTCTTGATTTGCTGTACTGCCGTCTGATCCGCAACCCTGAGGCAAGTCTGCTCCAGAGTCTAGTCCCTTAATTAGCATTTAGTGTATTAGCTAGCTTTGGCACAAGGATAGAATCTGATACAGAAAATTGTTTGAAAAACTGCTGCAAGGCACTTAATCAAGTCAGTCAACGGAACTGTTTTGATGACGAGTAATGCCACAATATTTACTGACGATATAAAAGCTAGGTATGAAGTTGGATACCTACATGTCCACTGGACCATGCTTAAGATAGTATGCCTTAGTCAATCTGAAACAAGTTTGATTCCTCTTAAATTTATTTAAACTATCCTTGCCAACGGTTTCCTGCATAATCTGAAAGATGTAAGACGAAAATCTATACATATAAATGAAAACGAAACACTCAGCGTTAGTCCCGGTTGCATCCAAAGCTTTTACTTTGAGGCCCAGCTCTTATACATTGCCTATAACGGATGACGACCCCTGTGCTGTGACGTAGCGGCAGTGAGTTCAACTGTCACGATTCCCGCCCAGTGAATTATGTAGGTAAGTATATATTTCTATTGGTCCGGGTGTTTCTATGTATTATTGTATTCATTTATAAAAAAGTATCTTAGTATGTTTATCAGCATTCTTAAACCCACAATGACAAGCTCTACTTAGTCTGGGTCTAGATGGGGTTGTGTAATTTATCCTAGATTATTATTCATATTATAATATGAAATCTATAGCTACTTACGTAACCTAAAGTGTGTTCTACAGATGTTCTGTGGTCATCCCAGGCTAGTCTCGTAGACTTTACAGGATCTAAAAACACAGATTGAATAAATATAAAACATAGCAGCCTGATGTGTTTCTGGTAACTAACACTGGACTCGTGGTGATAAAATCGATTGTCTGAAACACAAACGTGCTAGGTAGCTGCAATCACGTTCAAATTATGAACCCTAAGTCGATAATCTATACATAATATACAGAAAGTCGTGTTAGTTACACTATTTATAACTCAAGAATGGTTGAACCGATTTTGCTGAAAATCGGACGGAGGAAGCTTAGAACCAGGAGACGGACATAGGATATTTTTTATCCTTTTTTAGTGGAGATAGGAGTGGAGGGTGGAGTGGAGAGTGGAGTGGAGAGTGGAGTGGAGAGTGGAGTGGAGAGTGGAGTGGAGAGTGGAGTGGAGAGTGGAGTGGAGAGTGGAGTGGAGAATGGAAGTGGAGTAGATAGTCGAGAAAGAGTCTTTTATTGGTGGCGATACCGACTTCCACGCAGGTGAAACCGCGGGCGAAAGCTAGTTACAGATAAACATACTATGTGCTAAGATTTGTTCTTAGCATGTTTGTCTTCTAAATTATCGAAATTTAAGAGCCCATACCATAACAACGTACAACTCTTAATTACAATTGCATGAGATTATTGCAATGTATCTTATTAATGATCTCTTATTAGGTATATAGTTACACCTAACTGTTTTAACAGCGCAGTTTCCAAAAAATCTTGAAGTAATCTTACCGCTATTAAAATATTGTATAATGTCATCGGATAATGGGTCAGAATTTCCTACACTCAATATACTCGTAGATGCAAAAATAATACAAAGATAATTCATTTCTAGCAGCTTGAAGCCACAACGTGACTTCAAAGAATATTTGATATCACTTAATTTTTATTCAAATAAAATCCAATAACGATACATTCGTACCTACCTACTAAGATTATCCAAGACTTAATTGAATTTCTTAAGTTATGACTGTAGATAAGAAAACGAAATATTTGATCAAAAAGTGCAAAACCTTTGGAGATAGATATTTATCTAGTATGGGAAACATAATTTGGTTTTATTTTATATGCTTAATTTTTGTTGCGGCAAATGACGACTCGGAAGGTAAACCGTTCTATTTTCTTTGTAATGACAAATGAAAATGTCATAATTGAGAATTGAATTGAGACACTTAACTTATAACTTTAACATTAACGACAGTGATTATATATTCGCTGGGTGCGCGACGGCAGCGCCAACTAGCGGATGAACTTTAGGCGGACTCTGAAGTGTTAAATGGCGAGTTGTCATTACGAACAGTAAAATAAACAAAGAAATATTTTCAATGAAACGTCGTATTTAAAATCGTTTATTGTAAAACTAAAAACATGTAAATGTATAGCGTCTATAGTAACGTTGGCCTTTTTTATTTGCCGTGTAAACTGGCACAATTCAACCAATTCTATGTAGTACACACGGACCTATTGCTGATTGTTTGTTAAACATGGCCACGGGTTACACCAGCAAGATCAATGAGTTCTTCATCCTTAGTAATTGAACGAAACCCATTAAAATATTTATTTTCTGTCATAATTCCTTGATGAGCGAAAGTCTTTTGAATAGTGTTACACCCTTGGTCTTTCGTCTTCTTGTCATATTTAATAATCTTGGGGTCACTTGGTATATCAGTCTGTACTTCAGAATCACATATTTCTTTGCCACTGTATATATACTGATTACATATAAATGTTTTTTACATATAACCGCGGTAGCCTAGTGGTTTGGGTAATGGACTGCTGAGACGAGGTCTCGGGTTCGATCCCAGGTTCACTATGGCACACACCAATGACTATTCGATGCTTTTCGAAGTTATGTGTGTATTTATCACAGGTTTATTAGTGCCTCGGAGAGCACGTTAAGCCGTCGGTCCCGGTTGCCATACAAACATCTATGGCAGTCGTTACGGGTAGTTGGAGCCCTCAAAAGTCCAACCAGTATAACTTGGAACTTCGATATCGCCATTGGTTGTGGAGGTCAGATGGCAGTCGCTCCACGTAAAATATCTTAGTTCAGCCGCATCACAGTTAGACTGGAAAACCGACCCCAACTGAGTTGGGAAAAGGTTCAGAGAATGATGACATATAAATGTTTTTCCTTCATTTTCAACACTCGAAAATATTTCTATTTGGCATCCTTTATCAATTTTTTTTGCAGTATTTTCCATGATTTCAATTCTTGATTCGTAAGGAATATTAGGTTCTTCTGCTCTGCTCAACAATTCTTTTTCTTTTTTGTTTCTGCGTTCCATGTATCGGTTATACCTTGACATGGCTAAATTTGCCTTAACCCTCGCGGAGGTGGATGTAGTCTGAAATATTCTTGGGACGTAACTAGGACTGCCCTGTTCTTCAGCTTTTTTGCCTCCAAGAAGTGTGCACTGCAAATTTTGTCATGGGGCTTTGGGTACCACGGCGATCCATCAGCACTGAAATAAACCAACAAATAAATTATAGTCACTTAACATTCTCATACTACATGGATAATTAAACAATAAAAGTGTTATTTTATAGGTTAACTTACTTTTTCTTCTTGACGGCTGTTATCCATTTCATTCGTTGTTCTTGTTTCCAACGTGCTTGTGGAAATTTGTAGAATTTACAAGCACTGTTTACGCCAGGGTTTTTACAGTTATCAACACAGCAGGTATCGTGACCCATATTTCTTTATTTTTAACGAAATACAATAAACAACAACACTCCACTATGTAATACGCAAGGATGACATCCGCCGCGAGTTCCTTTTTTAGCCACGGCGGGCGCTGCGATCGATTCGTCTGTCCCTACTCCCCGCTTTGCACCCAGCGAATAGTATTTTCATATATTTTTATAACTATTATGACAACTTACAATGACTATTTGAAATTTTTATTGTTAGAAAAAACTGAAGAAATAGTAGTTTTGCAAGGTGTAGAAAAAAGCAGTCCAGCCCGTGGTAATTGTTGGATGTCACTCAAAGCTCCAGAGTTATTCCGCGTCATGGAGAAAATTGACAGTGAGTTTGCTTCATCCAGCTTCATCTAAATAATACGTTGACAAGATTATACCTACTTCTGAAAATTTTGATACAAAAATAGAACCGGTTTTTAAAAAATACTTTTCTAAAGACCGCATTATAATCTAAAGACCTTTAAACCAAACGTGAGATCCTAATCGCGGGAAAACATAGAAACAAATATACATATCCAACAGAGAACCTCCTTTTGAAGTTGATTAAATATAATCTACTTACTGTTTGTATGTTCATTTTAGCCGGAAGCAAGTCAATTTTAGCCGGACATTCACTCTTCTGCCCGATGTTCTTTATGTTCTAATTCATTTTTCCAGATACATACGCTAGAGCACGAGTAAATGCTCAAAGATATTTAAACTCAACTGATTTCAATGAACGTATGATTAAGGTACCTATGTAATTTTTATCAATGTAGATATATTTTAAAAGAATTCGTGAAATATATTCAGAGTCCATTCTGTCGTTCTAAGGTTCCGATTTGTTTATTGTTACAGAAAAATATTTTAAATAAATGCATTTTACTACTGCATATCTACTTGAAATTGTTGATTTTGATGTAGGTACATCGTTTCGCAAAATCACAATTTGCGATGTCTTACTTATTTTCTTGAGAATATAATTTTTATTCTGGAAATTTGATTCATTTCTTCCAGAAAATGCTATGTGTAGGTGCTGCCGCCCAACGAGAAATTTACAAAAAAAGGCCTGAAGATAGGCCCAAAATTCCGTCAGGAATGAACCTTGGTGGTTTGTGCTTGATGAGGATGCCGTACTCAGTTCTGTGAGTAAGATTGCCATATCCTAACCTTACCTTATCCTATACATATTAAGCAGGACGCACTATTAGCTATTCTGCGACTTACAATAATGCGGTATAGTACACATTGACATTTAGATGCTAATAATGCTCTACGCAACTGATATTAATGACAGTTCCCAATATTGCTGCTGACTAAAAACCGCTCTAATCTGTCGAAAGTGCGGGTAGAGCGATTCCAGAGATGAAAACAAATCTGCGAACAATAGTGTGGGTTATTAAATGTGTTTGCCAATTGGTAAATTATATAATATATATATAATTATAAATATTTGTTGTATTATTTTAACATGTAACTGTATTTGTTCCAAATAAATAAATAAAAATTATTGCACAATGGAACGAACGAGCCTTATATAAATAACACCCCTGCTCCAGCGTGAGCTAATCGCCTATCGTTCATTGTATGACATCATAAAAGACTCCAGCTTAATATTTATCTTTAGAACTCCAAAGGTCTCTTTGAATTTGCAGTTTCTTTCACCGTTTGAAACTCCGCAACGACACATTCTTCCGAATCGACTCTCTGTTCAACGATCTTGAGAATATGGTACTGAAGGGTCACATATCACTGAACGATTTGCATCTGGTGGGAGCTTACGACCGCTCAATGACGGATAAGGACCCAGCAGTGCTTATATACACACCCTCGTTTGGAGAACTCCAGTAAGTTAATTCATTAGGTACTGGCCTATGACCGCGGCTCCACCCGCCTGGAGGTCGGTTATCGCGTTTTTTGACTATATCACTGGTACGTCTCAAACGATTTTGACAAAGATGCATAAGATTTTAAGTCTGACCAAGACCTTATAAATAAAAAAAGTCGCATCAAAATCCATTTAATAGTTTTTGCGCCCATCGCGAACAAATATATTTAAGAATTCCAAAACAAATATTTTTGTGTTCAAAATCGTTTATTTAACATAACTTAGGTATTTTTTTTGATACCTCAAACACAAAGAGACAGCTATTGTAGCATCAACTGCTATTATTAGGTACCTATACTACCTACTACTAACAACTGCTAACAAATTGTCTGAATATTTTAACCTCATACCTCCTAAACTGCTCCATTCTCTGTGTCTGTAGATACCTCAACCTTGTTCAGCCTCAATCTCCTAATGCTCTCAGTTCTGAACCACGTCACATCTGAAACCCCTTTCTTATCTTAGTACTTGTTAAATAGTGTTTAATATATCACCCGAGTCATTTAATTGGCTTCCTCCGTTCTTATATTCCTTATTTTATTGTGACTCATCAGGTTTTTTCTTCACAACTAAATAGTGCACACCATTAGTTATCCAAGAAAATAAGTACCAAACGTTTTACTAGGAAAATTGAATTGACTTCAATGATATTATATAAGTAAAAAGATTGACTTTTAATTAATTCGACGAAATAAAACACTAAATATATAAATTAAGTATGTGGACCTTTATAGAAAACGTTTGTATGTCTTTTGTACATTATTGATTGTAATAATAGTTTTGGTAAACTAATTTAGGGTAGGTATATTGTATTTAGGGATTTTGATTTTACGACATGTGATGGTGACAACAGTTTTGGGCTACGATACCTACTTTAGATTATGGATAAAAAAACGTTAATAGAGAACCTGCATCATACATACCTACATATGCTTACCTACGCCTTTTTCCCTCCGGGGAAGGCAGAGACAACAGCCCGCCATCCGATTTTGTCCTTACATAATTCACGCGTTTCATGCAATCTTGACAGTTTCGAGTGAACCTAAAATTATATAAACAATTATTATCAACAATAACGTCTTATTTCAGAATAGTATTGCAAGGCGCAGAATACACAATAGAAGGCCGCTACAGACTCATAAAAGACAGACTTGTTATCGAACTAATCTCGTCAACCATCGATGCTAAGAATATTGTGCTGATGGTACTCTATCGCTTTTTATTGATTTTATTTTTATTTTCCGTAGTAAACCTTACGAGAGCTGATAGCTCGAGTTTGGCCTTGATTAGACACTTTCCTTTTCGAAGATTTTGTAGGTAGGTTGTAGAAATGAATTTTGCTATAACAATCAAGGAAAATGCCTTATTATAAGTCCCACATATTTGAGAGTTCACCAGGACCATTATGTCTCTGTATAGTAACTGTGAAAATCAATTACGACTATTATTATTATAATATACAAAGCTACTAAAAATCTTATAATTTCAGTACGACAATTCAAGTAAGGCAGATTCACAGATATGGCTAGAACAACAAAATATGGGTAAGAATGACTATCTATACATATTATAATAAATCTGTAACTGATCGGTGTCTGTACATGGAAGATATATGAGTAAAAAAATATTAGGGGACTTTATGAATGTAATAGATGCCAAAACAATGATTTTTTTTTGTCTGTTTGTCTGTTTGTCTGTGCCTCTGTCCGCACAAAATTTTTGTTCACGCTAAAATCAAAAACTACTGGAGGGATTTTGATCAAACTTGGTGCGATTATAGTTCATAGTTCTGGGCAACATATAGGCTACTTTTTATACAAGCTGATACCCCCGTAGGGCCCCGAAAGTCTCGGTGGGGCCCTACACATCAACAGAATTATCTTATTTAAACTATTTACCCGACTGCCAAGAAGGGTTATGTTTTTAAATGTATACTGTTTGCAGGAGACTTCATATCAAGGCTAAAAACTGATCTAGACAAATGGCTGCAGGACTACTTTAATGACTATCTTATACATCAAGATCTAAAGGAAGTTTCTTCTATTTCGGAGCTTGGGTATATTTATTGATAAAATAATTAGTTCAAGCGCATGAAAATAAGGGAAACTACAACAAAAAATTGACAGTGCACAAAAAGTCACTGACTTTTCAAAGTTGGACAATTTTTTTTATTCCTGTCTCACTTGTCTCACGTAATTTGCACGATATGCGAAGGAAAGAGACGTTAAAATGTATTATGTTCACCTCAGTATTATGTTACCTTTTATCAAGCTTAATCTCCTTTTCAGGTTATACTTAGCGACAGTAAATAAAAACATCAGTGGCCTTTGATGTTTAGGTAAAAGCAATCACTGCAAAGTGCAAGACACCGACGCGATGGCAGACCCCAGTACCGAGACTTATTACTGGCCCTGTACTATTTACTTGCTAATAACTTTTAATACTTACGACTTTATGTCCCTAGAATACCAAATTTAAGTAAGGAGTGGGAGCCTTCTGATATCGCCAAATGTTCTCGTTCCCACGTAATAGGGGCGAGCCTATTGCCATCGAACCTGTCACTCATCATAGGCTAAGTGCTGATATTGAATTTCCATACCTATATACTAGGGTAAGGAGAGAGGATGGCCCACCATTTGCTTCCATCACTAAGCACCTCATGGTACTTGCTAAAAGCCTTGTTATTAAACTTTTCATGGAAGCCCACCAGTTTTAAGTGCTTTTGACCTGCCTTCCTTAGAATGGTATATACAATATTTTTTAGAAAATACGACCATGAAAAGGCTACGCAACTCGCAGTATTCACGGATAACGCCATAACCACGTTGAATGAAAAGTTGCGCAATATTGGAGGGGACAATGTTCGTTTACCGAGATTCAAAACTATAGCTGCTCATGGACTGGTAATAACATTATAACATAACATAAACTCACGCCTATATCCCCGAAGGGGTAGGCAGAGGTGCTAGCACCCACATTTCGTCAGTTTATGTTTAGGTCCCAATGTAATAGGTGGCGAGCCTATTGCCATTAACCGAGCACTTATAAGCCTGCGATAAATACACACTGGTAATATCGTATTCAATTATATGATTTATCCAAAAATGCATAGTAAAACCTACGTAGATGTAGGCGTAAAACCTACGGACGAAAGCTGACTGACGACACTAGTCGTAACTGATGATACTTAGTCAGCTTGCTTACAAGTACAAGTCAACACGCACACACATACACACGATTCAAAATTAATCAATTCAGTCCTTCTCCTTTACTTTTACGGGAGTAAAACCGTCTGAACCCAGAGATCAAAACCTCGTTCATGAATCAGCAGATGTGTACCGACGTTAGGTAAAGTTGGAGCTCGAAAATCTTAGTGGGTACTTAGGTATACACCTATATAAGCCTACCGAAGATCTACCAGGGAAGAAGAAATGGTTAGGCAGCTATATAAAAGCATCCTTCTGTCTCTATTAGAGTATGCAGATATACGGCGGCACGCTGCGAGGGCTGGACACCATGTATAGACGATCAGTGGCCACCACTATTTTGAAGAGACCAACTCTCCGCTATGTTGACGCTATCATTGGCTTCAGTAATTTAAAGGTAGGTGATTGAGGCAACGTTAAAGAGTCAACCGACACGTTTTATTTTTAAATTCTTGGAAGATTTTTTGTTATAATTGTAGTATAAGAGCCTTACAGCCCATGAGAATATTAACAAGAGATGTGTATTATTTTCAGGTTTCATACAAATACGAGATTCATCACCCAAAGAGCTCACGGGCACCACCGCCTCTAGTTGGTATGCTCACATTGTCCCCCAATGAGGTCACGGCCCATTTATCTTTGGGTTTATTAATTGAACCAGAAGTATTGGAATTAGACATCGATTTCATAAATCGAATGGGGTAAACCAATTTTCCTATTATTAAATTGCATTATCTTTACAAGAGTTCCCCCTAACTTAGGCGGAATTTTACCAGTGGGAATCCGTGCTACTTATACCACAGAATAACTATGCTTATACTAAACTAGACTGCAGTTCTCGTACCGCACAGACAATACCGAACTTGCTCTAGATGAGTCTTGACTCTACAACAGGTAGGTAGTAAAGAAATAATCTTTGCGGAAACTTTTGAGCTGGTGGAGGTCGCTTTGACATGTCTCTACAAGGTTTTGAGAGCTTGCAATGGTTTGACTCACTTATAAGAATGGTAACGAGGAGAAAAATATACCAACATGTACCTTTTTTTTTTTTTTTTTTCGTGCGGAAATCCTCATGGATACCCACCCCGCGGCCAGCGGGGCAGGTTATGTCGGACTCTTACCGACTAAAACCGCACGCCGTCTAGGGTCTTCTGACGCCAGGGTGTAAGGTGGCCCAAAGAGCATTTCCCTCGCACCCCGGCTTGACCCGGGCCATCTCCGGATTCGAGATGGCCCCCTCGGGTTTGGGAACCGCGTGGTTCCCGTCATACCCCCGGAATAGGGGGGGGCGCGCTGTCGCGCGCCGCCGCCTCGGCCTGCTTCTGCTAGGGTGACAGGCGGCTCCACCCATCACCCCCAGGCCAGCGCTCATGGAGGACGGAGGTCGTTAGACCTCCGACGCCTTAGGCGTCCGCGCCCGCCGCCGTTCGGGAGAGCTCTGTGCAGCCTCTCCCGAACCCTTTCCGCCGCCTCCTTCTCGAGCATCACTTGCTCGCAGAAGGAAGCGGCGGCCGACCACGCGTCCGCACTCTGCACCATCGCTGCGATCAGCACCGGCAGTGTGAGGACTCCCACCCCGAGGGCTGCCAGGAGGGCCTGTCTCGGTACCTCCCAAGCCGGACACTCGGCCAGCGTGTGCAGCCCTGAGTCCTCGCCCGCATCGCAGTGATGGCACTCGGGCGTTGGCTCCTTCCGAATCAGACACAAGTGATCCCCGAAGCACCCCTTGCCAGAGATCACCTGCGTCAGCCGGTACGAGAGGCCCCCGTAAGGCCTCTCCAGCCAGTCCTCCATGACGGGTCTTACCGCCGCTATAACGGCGTGCCCCGCGCTTGGTTGCCCAAGTCGGTCCTTCCACTCCACCACGGTATCCCGGCGGAGCTGGGCGTGGACGGCCTCGATTACTCGAAGCTCCGGGTCCAGTCCCCGCTCCTGCGCCTCCTTTCGCCACCAGTATAGGCGCGAAAGGGCTCTCGCCTCCAGGTCCCACGGTGGAGTCCCGGCAAGGAGACTCGCCGCCTCGAAGGAGATCGTGCGGTACCCCCTGATGATCCTGACAGCCATAACGCGCTGTGGCGCACGCAGCCTACGCCAGTTACGGCTATTCAGGGCCTCCGCCCAGATCGGGCATCCATACAGGGCCATGGACCGCACGATCCCCGCGTTACCACGATCCCCGCGTTACCAACATGTACCTAGAGATTATTTTACTCTACTACCTGCCTACTGACCAAATTGGGGCGTTGTTAAAAAAAGGGCATTCGAAAGCGGCGGTATTGCATGAAAGGCTTAATGACAGTAGAGGAAGCGAGTGAAGTATGTCACGACAGAGGCAAATGGGGGTCTGTTGTCCCTGCCTACCCCGGAGGGAAAAAAGCATGAGCATATATTATATATGTATGTATGTATGGTATTCATGGTCATAGAGTTCAGCATGTTCCTGGAGTTACAGTTACATAATACACGTCAGGAACTAAATCACCCTCCTACCTACCTCCCGAATATTTTTACTTGCGCCGAAAGTTGGGGATCAAACAATAGTCGCTTCTGTAACATTCAAGTTTAACCAATCTATCATGCAAGGAGGAATAGTATCTAACGCCCTCTGGACTCCAAAGTGCAAGCTTTGGATGCAAATGGGATTCAGATGATAATGGTATTTAACATCACAGAAACTAATAAAACTTGACACATTAATTTCAGGCCAGAGTCTATTACAGTAGAAGGTGCCGCCAATGTACTGATTTCAAACTTCAAACATTTATTGCGCCATGAGATCGCCGCAATTATGTCAAACGCCCTAACATACGGTGTAGGCATGATCAGAACACTTCCAAGATGTGGTAAGAACCGTAGTTCATTAATTCTTCAGCTTATTCGTAAATGGTTGTTGTAAAGGTATACTTACCTTGGTGGCTACCCTGCTGGGTAGCCAGATCTCACTATACCCCTCCTCCCCCCTCTTCCTAGCCTCTCCACCCCTTCCTAGCCCCCCCCCCCCCTTCTCTTCAGGATAGGCAGAACCCCTGGTGACACCCCTGGTGTTGCACACGTCCATGGGCCACGATGACAGCTTCCCATCAGGTGGACCATGTGCTTGTCTGCCACCTACGTAGTATAAAAAAAAGAAAAATTACTTAATACTATAATTTTAAAAAAATCATGAAATGTTTTACCAAAATAACCCTATATTCACAGAATACCTAATACACTATTCTCCATAGTGGCAGCGGCGACGACGTTATGAGTTATGACGTCACAGGGTATTTCGGCGCGGTGGCGAGCGTTTTTAAGATTACCGCACTAAATTAACCATATCTTCGTCATTTTTGATCCGATTCAAATAATTTTTTCACAGTATTTATTGTTTTTTTAATGTCTATAAATCTGCATACTACATACCTAAAAAAGTGACTGATACTCAGCCAAGCTAGCCCGCAAGCAGGTAGGACGGTACCTTCTCCGGCATTCCTCTCAGGGTTGGATATCAAGTGGATATCACTTCCATAAGTCAAGTCAGCAGGAGACAGAGCCCTGGGTTTTCAAAGTTTGGATGCAACTGGAATTGACGCTGATGACGACGATGATGATACCTCTTTTTATTTAAGCAACCTACTTATGATTCCAGACCCATTTACCCCTGGAATGCTTAGGAAGAAAAATAAAGCAGAAATTGTCAATGTGCAAAATAGACCCGATTCTAACGAAGATTATGATGAAGAGATTGTCAAAACCAGGGGCGGAAGGTACTACGATATCGCTAAGAACATTGTGAAGAAATTCGGTCGTTAAACTCGTAGTGACGGAAACTTATCAATATTTGCAAGTCCCGACTGTCAAACTTATCAATTTTCGTCGTTAAGTTTACAAATATATTATCATCGCAACTTAACAATTTATCGTTAACTCTTTGTGAGCATTTTTGACAGCCCGCAAAGTGCTTTACGATCGTTAACTATGTAATTTGCTGATATTTTTAGGTTATTAAATATGAAAATTGAACAACATAATCATAATGGAAATGTATTTGGTACATGATTTCATTGTGCTTCAACACAGGCGCGTTATTATCATCATCACATTATTTAACTACTAAGTACTTGCTGGCACTTTAGAGCCCGGTATAACCTAGACGGAACTCCAAATACCTAGGTTTCTGTAGGTTACACAATACACAGGCACCTATTTTAGGGATTAAAGTAATCTGTGTACTATCTCAAACTATAATCTAACTAGTACCACAGGTTCATTCAGTAAAAATACATCCATCCATACAAATTCAAGTATTTCTGACAGTCTGTCTTTAGAAGATTATTTTCCATTAGGTACTTAATAAGTGTTATGCTATATAAGTATATCACAATGTTTCATCATCTTAGCGTTGTATCCCGATTGCATCTGTAGCCTACATCTAGGTGCCACCGTTAGTTTCATTAATAAAAATATCAGACAAATTTAATGTTAAATTGTCATGTTTTTGTTATAGGGCTAGTTACTAGCATAAAATCAGTGACTGCTGATTGTAAACAAATATAGGTAGTACCTAGTGTTATTATAGCTATTCCATGAATTAAATAAAACTAGTATACACATCATAATATATGCTTATTTTATTCCAAAATAAAAGGTATCTGTCATTTTCTTTATATGGAGCCTTCGCAGACAATAAGAATTTCTCACTCTTCACTGGGGCTAGATACCTCAGCCTACATCTTGGTACAAACTAACTGCTTGGGCTTGGGGAGCAGCTGCTGCCATCTGTAATGAAAGAGTATTTTTATTTTATTATATAAAACTTACAGCTAAATAAGGAAGGTACAATAGTTATTACAATCACTACATAGTATAAAACAAAGTCGCCTTTTCTGTCCCTATATCCCTATGTGCGCTTAAATCTTTAAAACTACGCAGCGGATTTTGATGCGGTTTTTTCCAATAGATAGAGTGATTCAAGAGGAAGGTTTATATGTATAATACATGCATCATATAGGTACTAAGGCTAATTTAGTATCAGCATTGCACCCGTGCGAAGCCGAGGCGGGTCGCTAGTTAGGTATAAGAAAAAACCCCCGACTCACAAAAAAAGAACAATAAAGAACCTGTAAAAAGTAAAAAATAACTATTATATTATGACCTATCTACCCTAAGTATTGAACCTTTATTATTATTATAGGTAGCTATATTATTTACGTATTCATATTTTTAACTAACAGTTTGTCTCGTCGGGGGGACCGCAAAACATCTACAGTTCGAGACAGACGTACGATTAGGTTATGATTAGCAGGTGAGCGGTCCCCGACGAGACAAACGTTAGTTAAAAATATGAATACGTAAATAATATAGCTACCTATAATAATAATAAAGGTTCAATACTTAGGGTAGATAGGTCATAATATAATAGTTATTTTTTACTTTTTACAGGTTCTTTATTGTTCTTTTTTTGTGAGTCGGGGGTTTTTTAAATTTTTAATTTAATTTTTTTATTTCATGCTTTTTATAGGGGTAACTTAAGTATAATAGCTAATTCATTATTTAATATCAACAACATATAGTCTATCAATAATTATTCAGAGCTAATGCGAATTGCGCGGAGTGTGGTTACAGAATTAGAAATACATTCCACGCCTCATATCTTTTGAATGGCTAAACCGATTTTCATAAAACATGTATAAGTTATGACCTTTCATTTGATACCCAACACGAGTATATTTGAACACATTCAATTTTTCATCACCACTTCCACCCCCCATATCTTTGAAATGGCTTAACCGATTTTTATAAAACATAGCTAAGAACACTCTCCCCCAACCCATCTTTCAAACAAAAGAAACAGAATCAGAATTGGTTCATCCGTTTGGGAGCTACGATGCCACAGACAGACTTACAAACACACACACACACACACACACACACACACACACACACACACACGTCAAACTTATAACACCCCGTTCGGGTTTCCGTCGGGGGTTAAAAAGATCAGTTACAAGATTTAAAATAAAGATAAGACATATTTTATTATATAATACTATAATACATAACATATCTATTATTATCTAAGTATATATAATTATTACCTATATACTGTCTCTTATCTTCTATACACACTATTCACTTATTTTCTACTTTTCAAAGTCTCCTCCCGCAGGTCTGTTGCTGTACATATTTTTCTTATTACCTATGTATTTTTATCTAGTTGTGTATGTGTACCTACATAAATATGTATAAATAATAATATATGTATAATAATAAAAATAAATACTTGCATAACAAATTTGAAGAGGAAGACAGCACAACAGAAAGAAACAAGGCAAGTCTAAGCTATATAAATTAACGGAGCACTTCAACCGTTCCACCTAGTACTGGTCCCCAAGGGGTCTCTTGTGTCAATGAGATTAAACTATTTCAATCTGGGTATGTTTTAACTAGCATTAGTTAAAACATTTTTTTGATACAACCTTGATGCTACTGTATTGCAATAGGTCATAATATTTAGTTACAAGTATATAGTAGGTACTCTTCTGATTAAGAGTGAATTAAAAGAAACGATACCTTGCCTTGATATCCTTTACCTCTTCAATATTGATGCCAGTGTTACTTTTAGGTGAGAAGTTTTCTCCATTTTTCTTTCCAATCAGTAGCAACCTTTCATCAGCCAATTCCAAAATGTGCTAGTTGCTGGGTTAAGCTTTCCTATACCGGCCGTCGATTTAAGGGCTGGGAGTGGGGGGAGAGGAGGGGGTGGGGTGTAGACCTTCCCCTGTGAAGGAAAAAGTGCGGAAGCCCCCCTTTTTGAGATGCAATTTTTTTAATACTCTAACCTAACTTCCGTAAAAAAAACAAGATTTGACGATTTAAAGGCTGGGAGTGGAGGGGGAGGTGGTGTAGAAACCTCCCTGTGAAGGAAAAAGCGCGGACGCCCCCCCTTTTTTATATTCTAGATTTCTTGGTGGTTTGAAAAAAAAATAACCCTAACCTAATCTATCAGAGTTGGGGTGTTAAAAATGTTATATACATTATAATACGTAATATAATAAAATATGCATAAAAATTAACTTAGTCACTCGTGGGCGGCTAACATCGCGGACGCTCCCCCTTTTTTTATATTCTAGATTTCTAAGTGGTTTGAAAAAAAAATAACCCTAACCTAATCTATCCGAGTCGGGGTACGGGGATACCCATTATTTAGAATATTTTCCACCGCGAAGCACGTTAGTGCGAAAGTATAATTTGTGACACTTCGCCGGCCGCTGCGGCGGCACGCTCGCTTCGCTCGCTCGGCTCGTGCGTTGTTGTAGTCACAGTTCTAACCTAACCTAACCTACAAAAGTTGAATCCTGGTGTTTTGTTTTTTTTTAGGTTAGAATATGAAAAAAAAACGGGGGGGCTTCCGCACTTTTTCCTTCACAGAAGGGGGTCTACACACTCCGCCCCTCCCACCCCACCCACTCCCAGCCCTTAAATCGACGGCCGGTATAAGAAAGCAAAGCCTTTTTAAATTCGTAAGGTATCCAACAATTTCCCTCTTTTTACATATATAATATCTTTGACAATAGCTGACATGTTTTTTTTAATTATTCTGTTTGACATGTAAAAATGTTGCAAGGAGGTAACTTAAACAATTAGATTAGATTAGACTATGAATACAAATTTCGTTAAGCTAACTGTCATCTATGTTATCTTGCGGATTCGGTAGCAAACTCGTAGCGATAAATGTCGGGACTGCAGCCCTTATCTAATAGCACTCCGTTACTCATTCACTCTAATTTGTTAGATTTTTTTTTACAATCTTTGGCAAATATTGGTTTGACATTTGACACAAGTTTGACATAACAACACAACAATTTTCTGTCAACTGCCAAACATACGTCAACGTCAGCCTCATCTGTTGTCTACGGTTCTGCCCTGCAATATGTTTCATTTCAATACCTGAAAGTTAAATAGGTACCTGCAATAGCAGTTTATTATCATAGTCTTTATATGTGTAAGGTAATGCATTTAAAAAATGACTGACGAAGAACCAGTTGTAGATATTGAGCAGGAATTAAATGATCTGTTGACTAAAGTCCAGCCCAACCTGCAAGATGTTATTAAACGGGTAAATAAAATTCCAATAAACGTAGCGATTTCTTACTATTATAAAATACTGATTAAGAATTCTTTGATTGTAGAGTTTCACGAACGTAGCTCTGCAGCAGACAAAGAATGGCGAACAAATTAAACCGGACACTTTGGCTGACACCTCATACTTTGCGAAGAATACACAAGTGTAAGAATACATAATACAACTTATCAGTTGCTTCGCTTCGCTGAGCAACATTCTGGTCATGAAATCAATCGTATGAATTTCTGGCTAATGAGCTAATACTTTAATAGATACATTGTGATAATCACATTTAGTGTTAGACTTTAACACACCTCTTGCCATTCATTGCTAGTGTCTATTCAATTCACTACAAGACAACTTATTGTATGAGAAGTTATCAACAAAGCTGTGAGAAGAAAACCACACAACTGTACTTTAAATTTGGGTAAAAAGATTTCTGATGGGAAGATGTATTATGCAATGGTGGAGCTTAATGCGATTTAGCATACTAATATTTAGTGGTATTTATTACTGATTATAATGAGGTATAAATCAATTGATTCCTCCAACTTAACTAGTAGTAGCAGAAGTTTGTGGTGGGTTTGGGTTCATATTAGTAATAGCCGTTTAGTGCATTGAAAGAAATACCCTAGCCATATATTTTTTTTAGTAATATTATTACTGTTTAATTTACATTTAAAGAATGTCAATAACTCACCTACTAAGTATATTGATGGTCCCTACGTATATTAAGATTTGATATTAAGAACATACCTATAAATATTTTTTAATACATTTATTACTACACAAAAGTAAGAAAAAAACATGCCCTTTTGACATGTTTGTATGTAGAGAGACCATCAATATTTAAACACAAAGTGATAATTAATTAATACTATATTCTTCCTTTCAGTAATTTGTCTCGTTTAGAATTAGTAAAAGCACCAACATTCCACATGCAAGCACTGTCACTGGACCTGAAGTCAATGTCACTGACGTTACGGTGTTCACTCGGAGAAGTTAATGTGAAGGGACTGTATAGTGCATTTAACGAGAACCTCTATAATCTCATACCTGTAATGGCAGAAGGACATGTATTGTAAGTTAAATTTTTAATCATTACATATTTTTGTTTTTAAACCAAAACTGCGGTAGCCTAGTGGTTTTGGTAATGGACTGTTGAGACGAGGTCTCGGGTTCGATCCCAGGTTCACTATGGCACACACCAATGACTTTTCGATGGTTTTCGAAGTTATGTGTGTATTTATCGCAGGTTAATTAGTGCCTCGGAGAGCACGTTAAGCCGTCGGTCCCGGTTGCCATACAAACGTCTATGGCAGTCGTTACGGGTAGTTGGAGCCCTCAAAAGTCCAACCAGTCTAACTTGGAACTTCGATATCGCCATTGGTTGTGGAGGTCAGATGGCAATCTTGTAGCCTGTGATAGTAGGCTCCAAAAAATCAGTAATTCTTTTCGGGGTAACTGTATACGCTTTTTCAACAAACTCCCAAGCGAAATTAGAGATTTACATGTAAGTAAATTTAAAAATGTTGTTAAAAGAAAACTCTCCCAAAAAGCTTATTATAAAATTCAAGATTATTTAGATGATAAAGAAGCTTGGAAATGAACTGTTCACTCAACCATGTTACTCTAAATAATATTGTATCTAGACTAAGGCAATTGTTGTAAATAGACCAAAAAAAAACAGCCCGCTGAGTTTCTTGCCGGAGTCTTCTCAGGTCTGGGCCGCGTTTCGAACCGGTGGTCCATTTGCTTCTAGTTTTAAATATTTATAATTTGACGTTTTGTAAGTGCCGCTTAAAATGGTCTATACAGAATAAATGATTTTTGACTTTGACTTTGACTTTGAAGTCGCTCCACGTAAAATATCGAAGTTCAGCCGCATCACAGTTAGACTGGAAAGCCGACCCCAACTGAGTTGGGAAAAGGTTCAGAGAATGATGACATATTTTTGTTTTTAAATTTACGTAACCATGAATTCAGTCGTTCAAATGCACTGTCAACAAATGAATGTAAGTTTTGAAATTTTCTTTGCAATAAAGCTATTTTTTATACCAAGTAGGTGGCAGACAAGCACATGGCAATATTGTTATTTGCTCATGTATTCATTAAAATATGGGCTGTATTTTAATTTAAGTATTTATTTAATTCCTTCATTATTTATCTTAAAATAACCTATGTTTCCTTCCTTTAAAAACGGCGTAGTTGGTTCAAAGGTTTGCTAAGCCACACATACAGTAAGACAGACAGACAACAAAATTGTATTTTTGTATAAGTACCTCTCCCTGTATGAGTATGTTCATATAAGTATGTTCTTATTTACTAAAAAGTTGTTGATGTCTTAATATTATTACAAACAGACACTTCAATTTTATTTATTTGTATAGATGCTTTGTGTGGCATGCAAAGCAGTAATAATAACATTTTTCCATGTTATGTAACTTCATGGAGACATGCCAATTGTGTCAATTCACTATTATGTGAATTTCACTAAATGTTGCCACAACCATTTTTGCATAATTATGCAACCAAATAATACATAATTATGTAGGTATTGTTGCATAAATTGTTTTGTCTGAAAATTCGCTTAAAATATCAATCATATTTTACTTGGTAATAGGCTATCTTACTGGTTAAAAAAGCATTCCATCTTCTGTCGCCTCCCTATTTCTGTACCTACGGCGTACTTAATTTATGACAGTGATAAATAAATTTATTGTACAGGTCTGTGCATAATGATGCTTTAGTAAGGTTGGTATCTAGATATGACATATATTTGCCCAGTTGTTGGAACATAGTAGCAGAGATAGTAATAGTGACCTATATGATTATAATTGTTTAATAAAATTTTGTTGGTGAAGACATTTGTTGCAATAATACAACAATTTGTAACCTCAGCAACCTATTTTAATTTAAATTATACAATAGACAGTTGTCATAATATCTGCTTACATTTTTTTCGTATTTCAAACTATGTTTACGTGATTTTAATTTATTAGAAAGAAAAACACTACATTTTCGTGAGCTTAATAAACTCTCAGAATACTTTTTTGGGCTTCCAAGTGTACCAGCTTTGGATACACTTGCTGATTGAAGGACAAGGTTCAGCTTTTCCTTGATCAGACAGCAGTTACTCTTATGAAACCCAAATTAAGCCAATCTATGGGGAAAGGAAGAGTAGGAGGGGATTAGAGCTCGAATGATTTTTGTTTAATTTTATTTGGAAAACTTACAGCTAATACAGTTCATATTCGCAAATAATAATATCTATACCTATGTATAAAAGTAAGTCGTGTTTAGGGTTACCATCCGTCCGGATTAATCCGGACATGTCCGGACTTTTAGGCACTTGTCCGGACCTTGTCCGGCTTTTTAATTTGTCCGGACTTTTTAAATTAGATGATATAATTATCTTCTTCTAAAACTGTAGAAAGGTCAATTCTGTACATTAAATATAAATGTACAAAATAACTATTGGGGGATGATTGGTGACAATACTAATGCAAAAAATAAAATAAGTAAGTTGTTTGTCTTTCTGTCTGTCTGTATGTGCACGCATGAATCAGAAACTACTGGAGGGATTTTGATCAAACTTGGTACGATTATAGTGTTCATACTTCTGGGCCTATAATATATTATGTTACCCAGAAGTATGAACACTGTAACTACTTTTTATACAAACTTATACCCGTGACTTCGGCCGTATTAGTTTTAGGTCGTTTTTGGCCATATCTCTGGTTCTACTTAACCAATTACGGCAATTACAACCAAACATACGGTAAATTTTGAGTCTAAGCAAGACCTTTCTAATAAAAACCACATCAAAATCCGTTCGGTAGTTTTCGGTGATGGACGAAAAAGCAATTCTTAGAATCGCGATATCTCAGGAATGGTAACTCTTAGGAAAAAGCCATGGAGACTATTTCAGGACTTATCAAATTCCTAAATGGTAACCCTAGTCGTGTTAGAAGAACGGCTGAACCGATTTGGCTGAAAATTGGTAGGGAGGTAGCTTAGAACCAGAAGACGGACAGGATAATTTATCCTTTTTTTTAGAGTGGAGTGGAGTGATGTGGAGAGTGGATTGGAGTGGGGAGTGGAGTGGATAATTGAGTGGAATGGAGAGTAGAGTAGTAGAGAGTCGAGTGTAAGGTCATTTTATTAAAATAGACTTGGTGGCGATACCGACTTCCACGCGAGTGAAACCGCGGGCAAAGCTAGTTATGTATAGATGAAAGCTGTTTACAAGTTTTCACGAATAACATTTATTTTATGTAAAATGGTTCGAGTGGATCATGAAGTACCTTCTACAAGTTAGTTCCTAAAATTCATTTTCACAGATATTCTTGACAGGGACTAACAGCTGTTCATGATCGTTACCACAAAATATTTATGACTTGTATACCGGTTCTAGAATATCATTGTCAAACATGATCGCAGATGTGAATGTGGGCCTCGTCCTCGAGGATGACGCATTCACCTTCATCAATCCTGGCATTGAATTCACGCACGATGAAGTATTAGTCAAGGTAAGACACTTATATTTCATGGTATTGTTCTTGAATTGCTTTTTTTAACCTGTGTACGCTTTGTGTTCATAAATAAAGTTAGTTTTCTTTCTTTTTTTTTCTTTCTTTCTATCATCAATACCTCCACTCTCTCCACCTCCTTACTGAAGGAAGATTAATGAAACTTGATTCACATAATATGACTATCCCTGTAACTAGACTAAATTGCTTGAATTAAAAGTCGCGTCAGTAATTAACTGGGGCGGTTTGAATTCGTAATGTAAAAAAGCAAGCTTACTGCTTAAATTCAACTTGGAACGATGAGAATGCATCACATTCCAGGAACCACGTTGGAAGAAATCCATACCCCAAACCTATATGGTTAGAATTGAAATTCTTACTCGACTTGACAGTGTTCTTTCGAATTGTGCCGTAAGTTTTCTTCCGTGCGTCGTCAGTGGAATATAAATAACCTCTAGCTAATAAAGCCAACAAGACTAGAATAAATTTAAATACGACCTGAAACTGATTTAATCTACTTATTATTTAAATTTCTGTGTGGCAGTTGTCTTGGCCTTCGCCACAAAGGAACGGGGGCTACGATTTCGCGACGACGGAGCAGTTGGCAAAACATATAGGTGAGGTATTTTACAACATACGAAAAGTCAATATCTACGACAAGAAGGTCGCAGAGAATAGGTAAAGCTGTCTTCTCGAGGTCCAGAGTACAGACTTTAGATGCAACCGGCATACTCTCAAATGAAGAGGGGAATTTTCTAAATCCAATTCAAACACGTTGAAATTAACTTCGACAGATTTCTTACAGGAGTACGGTTTGCACAGCAGTTTGCATGTTAATGTGTTTTTATCACTCGTGTTTGATAACGGTGAACTCGACACGTTAAAATAATGGAGTTGACAGATAACACGAACCTATAATTGTTTAAATATAAATAGGAACACAGATAGAATGTTCTGACAGTACCTAAGTTGTAGATTATGCACTGTATTTGACTTAATTTTGAACGAGTTGGAAAGTGCTGAAGGCTTGCCGAACCTGGGCCCCAAAGTACAAGCTCTAAATGCGGCCATTGGCACTGGGATGTCATCAATCCTCATGGCAAAATCTACTTACCTTAAGTCACGTTGACTTAATTCTTACTTGTCTTTAAACTATCATAATGTTGAACTTCCGAATTCGAAGGCAACTCACAAGACCCCTCCGCCCGCCAAAGGGGCAGCTACATCGGAATCGAACTGATAAAAACCGCATGCCATTTCTGGTCTTCAGATTTTAGGGTGTAAGATGCCCCATAAGGCATTTCCCCCACAGCACCCTGACTGACCAACACAACTGGCGATTTACCAGTTGCGTCCTTAGTTTGCACTTTAGAGTCCGCTGTCCGCTTATTGTCTTTTTTTTAATTATACAATAATGAACAATTTTTTTAAATTTTTAAAGTTTGAAAACAAGAAAGAACAAATGAAAAAAATATTGGTATGTTGTTAGCTTTTTAAAGCGACTACCGTCTGATCTCCTTGAAAGAAAAGTTCGTTATGCAGAAGGTGTACCAACTTGCCGGTGAGAGTGGCTCAGGCTTCATGGTTGTTGGAAGGGCCCTGTGCACTTATATTTTAAAGTATGTTATCTTGTCTTACAGATGATTTACCCCTCACGGCAGCGATATCGTTACCCTTATACGCACTTCTAAGAGAGAAGCTACAACGCCATTTAGCGTTGGTATTGCGACAAGCAACGAGTGTCTCCGACCTTATGTGCTGCAATCCTAGTCTGATGCAAGCTTATAGGTATTATCAATTCACTTATTTATTTTAAAAAAATCTTAAGTTTGCACTTGGTATTTTCTCCTAGTTTCCGCCCTTTTTTTATCGTGCGGAAATCCCCATGGATACCACCCCCGTCGGCCATCGGGGGTGGTTATCTCGGGATCGAACCGACTAAAACCGCACGCCGTCTCTGGCCTTAATTACCGGGGTGTAAGGTTATCCAATGGGCATATCCCTCGCACCCCAGCTGACCCCGGGCCATCTACGGTTTTAAGATGGCCCCCTCGACAGGCGACAGGCGGCCGTCCTGTCACCCAACTGTCGCGTCGGCGCGCAGACAATCAGCTCGCCCCCCCGCTCGCTCCCCACTGTGCCATCTGCTAGTCAGAGGGACACGTGGAGAGCCTCGGAGCAGCCCTCTAGAGGGCCACTCCCACCCCGGCCGGATTGGCCGCAGGCAGCAGCGTCTCCCGTGGCGAGTGGGGGGCGCTGCTCGCCTCCGTTGCCCAGGTGCACCACGTGGATGTTCCGGCCCGCACCCTCCTAGTTTCCGCCCTGAGCACCTCAGGGAGGAGGAATTTCGTATCCCCCTGAAAATTACTTAATAGGGTTGAAATTGCCAAGAAAGATTTAGATACTAAACGTAAATAAATTGTTGCAGCTCAATGATTGATAGCTTGGCGGAGAACGGTAACAAAGTAGTAGACATGATACTGATCAACATGAGGCGGACACTGTTGCAGAGTTGTCGAGAAGTGCTTGAAGTACCACCGCTACATGCTACGTTCATGCACAAGGTATGTTACGCATAAAAAACCTAAGATCAACAGTTCGTCAATTGCAAGTCTGCCTGAGAACGCTTACTTGCGCTCTAAGTATTACATATTCATTTTTGTAGAGATAGCTCGATCAGCAGTCAAAATCGTTGCTTTAGAAGAAATTGCATTAGGTACTGAACCAAACAAAAAAAAAAAAAAAAATAAAAAAAAATCTCTGTCTATCATATTATCTAACTGCCAATGTTATTAGTGTACCTAGATGTGTATGACATATTATTAACGATTTATAGCAATGTTTCTTTCCTTGTACTCCAAGACCAATTCAGGTATTGATTTTTATTTTTATTTTTTATACTACGTAGGTGGCAGACAAGCACACGGCCCACCTGATGGGAAGCGGTCACTGTGGCCTATGGACGTGTGCAACACCAGGGTCGTCAAACTCGTGCTTCCGACTCAATTTCTAAATTAATTTCTTCAGTCAGTGAATTCTACTCATTGTTCATACTACTACATTCTACTTCTGTTGTTACAGATAGGATCATTATCTTTCATAGGTAAATTCGAGACGGACACGGGGTGGGTGAAGAATTTAGCAACCATCAACAGAATCAATGACGTCAGCGTCACGCGGCCAGACCCCATGAAGACCTGCTTCAGAGTTACGTTGAGGATAAAGGACTTACAAGTAAGACTAAACTGATAATTACTTGCCGTAATTTACTTTTATTGATACCTAGCTGTGCCAGCGACTTCGCCCGCGTGAATTTTGAGTTTTTTTTTTGTGTTCTTTTCGCGCGGAACCCCAATTCTTTTTTTAAAATTGAAGTAGCCACTTACGCCTTGTAATATTATCATCTGCTAGCGACAGTCCCGTCCAAATCGGTGCAGCCGTTCCAGGGATTGTGTCTAACAAACAGGCAGACATAAATAGTAGGAAGGTTAAGAGAGTTTCTGTACTGACAACGCAGAAGACAAAGCAAGACTTCATGCCAAAAGTATGTGTTATGTGAAAGGCTGTTTAGGCGGGTGGAAGGGTCCCCAGTCCCACCCTGGTACTGGGTCTCCCTCCCGAGGGGGACATCTCGAATACGGAGATGGCCCTGGTCAAGCCACATGCGAGGGCAATGCTCTATGGACCACCTTACACCCTGGCGTCAGAAGACCCTAGACTGCGTGCGGTTTTAGTCCGTAGTACGACATAACCTGCCCCGCTGGCCTCAGGGGGGTATTCATGAGGATTTCCGCATGGAAAAAGAAGGTACTGGGTCTCCCTGACCACCACGAACATTTCAGGTCCACACAAGTCGGTGACGACAACTCGAGCCTTTTGGTCTCCCCGCTGACAGCATAGAATCCAATGAGCTCTGGCTCACTTACCCTACACTTAATAATAATAATGGTAATGTGTTCTCAGATCGGTTACGATGAATACCGAATCCGTGCCATGGGCGTGTCGTGTTCGGGCCGAGCCGCGGCCGCGCTGCATCGGCACACGATACACCTAGCCATCACTGTCGGCCTAGCGCACTGGGAACCATACACGCAGCTAGATGATCTACATGTACAGAATTTAGAGTAAGTACTTTGGAATTTTGTGTATTTAGAGTAAATTCGGGTGCGAGGGATATGCGTATTGGGTAACCTTACACTCCGGTAATTAAGGTCCGAGACGGCGTGCGGTTTTAGTCGGTTCGATCCCGACAGAACCACCCCCGATGGCCGACGGGGATGGTATCCATGGGGATTTCCGCACGAAAAAAAAAGTATGAGCTCTCAAAATAAAATTTACTTAAAACTTTCTTGAGGTTCTCAAACCTTTAAAATTACTCGTTTAATTCATTATCAATTAGATTTTGAAGAATTAACTTTTACTTTAATTAGGTAACTTTTCGTAAACTTAAAAATCACTTGTTTTATAAACGTAGTTTTACTTAAACCTTTGGGTGAGAGGCCCCACGTTGGGCGCCATGAATATTCAATGAATGGGTGGTTTTTCTGCCAGGTGCGCAGACCTGCACGTGACGGGGTTGGGGCCACTGAGTGGTGCGTCGCCCCTCGTATGTTCCTGGCTGCGGGGGGCGGCGCGCGCCTTGGCGGTGCCTGCACTCGCCTCACAGCTACAGAGGGAACTGCATACCGCGCTTCAGGAACTACCGCTCTGGGACATGTTGCACGCCAAGCAATGACGTCACGTCTTGCACCCTTGCTGTCCTGCTCTGTGCAGCTCTGTACTGTATTGTTCTGGTATGCTGCTTACGTATACTTCGTGTTGACACTGCCGCAGATGTATCACATCTTGCGTTAAGCATAATAAAAACTACAAACCAAAATGATATAGGGTGCTATATCTGGTGATGAACATGTAGATGTTATTTGAATAACTGCTTTCAGAATTTATCATAAGCATTTTAAATGATAAACGCCTGCAGGCTAGACAATGAACCTATACAAATTAACAACACTTATTAAAAAAATTACACACAATACCAAATGATTATGTGAATATCATCGGTATGAAGTAAGGAATTGATTAGGCACCCCTTTGAAAATTTTCTACTATCAATTTTAAAGAAAACCAGTTTTAAATATAAAAGTGATACTTGTGAAAAGTAAATTATGAGTTGCATTAATATATATATAGCTGCTCGTGCTGATTCACTCACTCATTGGTCACCTCTCCTGAACAATTTTGTATGAAATTTTTTTTTTTCACCGATGGTTACGTATAGAGGATGGAAATTCATTCGGAGGAAAAATATGGAGAGAGCTGATGATGGAGGATTTCGGAGACGGGTGAAGAGCACGCTTAAGGTATTGAAGATAGGTTGGTGGTGCTTGAGCAAATGTCACTCGAAACGTCATTCAATTGCCAGTGACCTGAAAAAAAATTCAAAATGGCGAAAAAAAAATGGCCGCCATAGAAATTTCCTCGGTGTCCATCTCGGAGAGTATAAAAGATGGAAGCTTCGCAAAAGATGATCAGGATCCAAAGGTCTACTCGATGAATAGAAAAAAAATTCAAGATGGTGGAATTTATTTTTCTATAGAAAATGTATGGCGAACATTGAATAGACTACAAGTTTTGAACTATGCAAGACTTTGATTTATACATAGTTTCTTTTTAAAATGTTTTTGTGGAAGAACTCTTAGTCAGAAATATGTAGATAGATGATGATCGAGGGTTTGGAAGATGGGTGAGAAGCACGGCCAAGGTATTAGACATAGGTGAGGGCTGCTCAAACAAAAAATACTTGGAACCTCATCCAATTGGCAGGGAGATGGAAATAAATCCAAAATGGCGGATTCAAGATGGCGTCAACACAAATGTCATGGGTGTCTCTCTCAGAAAGTATTAAAGATGGATGAATTGTGTTTCGGTTCACCTCTGCTGTATTTTTATCCCTGATGCTTTCATATAAAGGACGAAAATTCATTCGGAGGAAAAATATGGAGATTTTGGAGACGGGTGAAGAGCACGGCCAAGGTATTGAAGAGAGGTAGGGAGTGTTCAAATAAAAACCACTCGGAATCTCATCCAATTGTCAGTGAGCTAAAAATATAACCAAAATGGCAGATTCAAGATGGCGCCCATACAATTTTCGACAGCGTCTATCTCACAAAGTATAATAGAACATAGAAGAGAAGTTTTTTGGCAAAAGATGATAAGGACCTAGCCTAGAGGTCTACTCGATGAATAGAGAAAAAATTCAAAATGGCGAAATTTATTTTTCCATACAAAATATAAGGCGAATATTGAAGAGACAAATGTGCAAGACTTTGATATGCTTTTAACCGACTTGCAAAAAAGAGGTGGTTCTCAAAACGGCCCATTTATTTTCATTTTTTTGCAAAGATTTTTTTAAATAAACAGTAGAAGTTTTCGTCTTGGTCCCATAAAAAAATCTGGATCCAACTCCTTAATCCTGATGCTGAAAGATTACTGCCCGCCTAGGCCCTAGGTTATCAAGATTCAGAAAGTGTTCATTGTGAATTAATATTATAGGTACCAAGCAACGACTTCATGGTTAGATTTCAAGTCCCAACCCCTCAACCCTGATAATGCAGGGAACAGCTGCGCTCACAAACTATAGTGATTCAGAAACTGCGGATGGTGCAATGCAATAATATTTTAAGTACCAAGCATAGACTACATAATTGAACTTCGGATCCCGACTCCGCAATCTTGATGCTGCAAGGTGCTGAACTCTTAAACCATGGGGATTCGAGAATTTCTTATATTTTTATTTATTTATAAAAACTTCATGCACATATGCAACAGGCATTCGCTACCAGTCAACCTTATAGGTGGTGTAGAGAATAACATAGCATAGCATAGCATAGAGAATAACATAACAGCATTTTAGGCATCAAGCAACAGCTTCATGATTACACTTCAAGTCTGAATTCCACAAACCTGATGATGCAGGGTACAACACTCCTAAACCATAGAGAATAAGGAACTGTTCCTGGTGAAATAATAGGTACCTACCTATTGTAAATGCCGAGCTTAGACTTTTGTTAGGTATTGAATTCCAAGTCCCAACTTTTTAATCTAACCACAAATTCACGGTTTTCAGATTTTTCCCCCTATGTCTGCTATAAGGCATACCGATAGGTAGATATGCCAAAGTGATTTAATTCAACGGGATTTCTTGACACGACACGACAGACAGACAGACAGACAACGATGTGATCCTATAAAGGTTCCTTTTTAGGGTTCCATACCTCAAACCCTAAAACGGAACCCTTATAGGAACACTTTGTTGTCTGTCTGTCTGTCGGTCTGTCAAGAAACCTACAGGGTACTTCCCGTAGACCTAGAATCATGAAATTTGGCAGGTAGGTAGGTTAGGGGGAAAATCTGAAAACCGTGAATTTGTGGCTACATTACACAAAAAAAATTAAATTGTGGTCATGAACTAATAATTAGTATTTTAGGTAAGATAAACTATATCAAGTGGAGTATCATATGAAAGGGCTTCACCTGTGCATTCTGAAACAGCTTTTTGTTTATTTTTATACGTCATAGTTTTTGAATTATCGTGCAAAATGTCGAAAAAATACGACTGTAATACGGAACCCTCCTTGCGCGAGCCTGACTCGCACTTGGCCGGTTTTTTCCTTTTGAGATACGGAACCCTAAAAATGACTCCTCACGATCCATTTTAACTTTTTGTGTTAAAATTCATGTTAAAAGTACAATTTTAGTTCTTAATTTAAAGGTGAACCATGAACCGTACTTTTGACATGATAGTTGACCCATAGAGTTAAAATAGCGGGTGAGAAGTTATTTTTTACGCATTAAAAACACCTTTCTTAAGTTACCCGTGACTACTGTAGTAGGTACCGCTAGCGGTACTTTAGTGTTTCTTGAAAAGAATCAGTGCTGGCAAAATAATGGGTAATTGTTATCCTACCGGTTTAATTATTTAATATTCGCCTTATATTTTGTATGGAAAAATAAATTTCGCCATTTTGAATTTTTTCTCTATTCATCGAGTAGACCTCTAGGCTAGGTCCTTATCATCTTTTGCCAAAAATTTTTTTACGCATTAAAAACACCTTTCTTAAGTTACCCGTGACTACTGTAGTAGGTACCGCTAGCGGTACTTTAGTGTTTCTTGAAAAGAATTTGGGAATTTTATATAAGAGAACTTCTCGAGTAGGTGCATCGACAGACAGAAGGATGGAGGATAGCGGAGGCTTAGTAAAGGGGCCCAGTTGGAACCTTTCTGGTACAGAACCAAGAAAAACTGTTACATAATTACTTACACACCAAAACTTTAAATCCAAACGGACCCCTGTTCCAGGTTCCTGTTGTCCACTCATCTACGTGGTCCGCTTTAGCGGGCCGCGCACCCACGCGCCGTACTAGTTTTACATATATTTTATCTAAAACATTTCATCTATTACTACAGTAGCATATAAAATTAAAAGCAACTTATAATATGTGACTTACATTACACAGTATTGTAAGCTTACCACTTCGTTTTCATTATTATATTTCTTACTAGTTGCCTGGGAGCTGTTACGTTTCCAATAATGGTTCAATTCTGGGTTGGACCAATGATTTATAAATGTGAACTTTTATGCTGCTTACTTAAAAAGTAAGAAACATTTTAATTCTCTATCCCTGAATATATATTTTTAGTTACCTTTAAAAAAGTAAATATCCCTAAACAGGTTGGTCAGTAAATATACCTACCTGAAAAGTTGGTTGTTGGTACTAATACTATAGAAAATTATTACATAAAAACGTGAAATTATAGTTCAGTTGTGAATGTTACCGTCCATTAAATTTCTTCTGTTACTATTAATTTTATATATAGACATTTTAAATTTAAACATAAATCTTGTATGTGGACTTTTTCTTGAAACTGACAATAAATCCAACTCAGTAATAAAAAACTAATGATATTTTTAGGATATTTATGTGTGATTTGTGTGTTTGTCTTGATTGCCGAGTAAATAAATAAGCAATACTAGATATATTTTTGTCTATTTGTTAGGAAATTGTATTTTTGACTTTTTAAAATGTTTTTTAAAAGATTGATGGTTGTTTGATATTTTACAAATATTTTATACATATAGAAATCATATTTTTGTTATATTTTAATATATGTTTAGCATATTTAAAATACTGATATTACTTCCACTTTTTCAAAATTGTAAAATACAATAGAACAATATAACATGTGTAATAATATAGGTGCTGTGTGTTGTTATATCAATAAACACTTATTACAAGAATCCTAATAGGTAAGTAATAACGAAAAACCAAAAACCATGTAATTGTAAGGACTGTTAACTTGTTGATCATTAGAGGTACAAATATTGTATTCTTGAGTACGGTCAGCAACTCACGTAATTTGTATCGATTTGCTAAATAAATGTTCATGTTAATATACGTACGTTTGTATTTTACGTACGGCTTTAGTACTAAAGAGCGAGCACGAAATTATATTCGAATAGTACCTAAACGTATGGTATTCGTAACGAGAGACAGTATACAGTCAACATTATATTACAATCTGGTTCGGTGTTTGACCAATCGAATTTGTTTGCACATCAATATTATTGACTATCTTCAGTCTCTTGTTATGAATACTATACGCTTACTATTCGAATGTAATTTCGTGCTTGCCCTACAGTACGAATACTATTTGAAATGCTTTTAGAAGTTTAACCACAGTCCAAGTGTGCTAAAATATCATAAGAAAGCTTTCATGTAGTCTTTTTATATTTTATTTTTCATTTTTATGTTGTATTCTTTATTTCTTTAACATTATTCTTAGTGCTAGCCTTTTACTTAAATATTTTTTCTGCAAACTATCGCTGAATGAGAGGTCATTTCAATTAAGTGACAGATAACAACATCCTATTAAATTTATCGCCTTTAAATTTCTTCGGACTACGCATTTATTTCACGTTGCTACTAAATATTTTGTGAGATATTTACAAGTTAATAATAAATATTTTATCAATTCTTGTATCATAGTACCAATGTGTAATGTACTTTGTACTGGTTGTGTTAGTAAGTGCCTTTCAACTGTGGAGACTGTTATAATTAGTATTTTATTATACTTGTTAATAAAATGTTTAATTTAATATCTAATGGTTTTATTATAGAAAACCCACTTTAGAATGTATTTAAGTTCAGACTAATAAGCCCTTGTTGGAAAATACCATAACGCAAATAGTTAACAAACAAAATACTCTAAAGTTAAATCGTATCACAAACCACTAATAAAATTCGTACAATCCGATCTATTTAGTACGATTTAATTTATAAAAATTAAATGCCATATAAAAAATGAATGATAATAATTTACATTTTATTAGGCCATTTTTGGCATCTTAGTAGTATATAATTTCTTTTTCTGGTACTTATAACTAGATTCTGGTGAAGCCCATGTGGTGATGTTAGAACGTCCATCTTTACTATATGAAAAATTGGTACTTTCCCGCTTTCTGTAAAGATCTAATTTACGCTTTTTGTGCATGCCAGGCACTAACGGTACTGAAATAATAAGTAAGCATTATAATGACATAATAAAAATGGTCAATGATCTATTAAACCCAATTATATGGGGCCCCGCCAATACCTTCGGGACCCAAGCCAACTTTACCACCTGCTAGCCGGTACACTTCCTGATTCGGAGTCAGAAGGCCAGAGAGGTTGTCGATCCCGCAAAAGCCAAATCAATCGAAAGAGTTGTATTGTGGGCACCGAGCTTCAAATAAAACTACAAACCGGGACTATGATGATAATGTTGGCATCTTAGCTCAATACTATCGCGATATCAAAATATCGCAGACGTCGCTCCTTGTAAAGCGAAGATAAGGTACATACAACAGGAGCGTAGTACGAGTATAAGAGAGCGGACTCCGAGTTTCAAACGGCACACTTTCGCTGTTAAAGCAACGAGAAGCTACTTAGTATGACAAAATTATTGTTGTTACCACATCTCGGAAGAGTCCTGAGTAGTCCTGCACCATACATCAATGAGTTCGTCATGAGTGTGGCAATTTCGTTATGTAAAATATTCTTGAAGTTTGATGTTAAGATATTGGCAGCTCCTTCTACATTTATATCTTCTGGCCTGAAATGAAATGATTCTTCACATCCTATCACATATTATTGTCATACTCTTAGACTGAGGCTGGATTTCACCAACAATTGGAGCTGCAATCAAGACGAACTACTAGACTACCTACTTATCTACTAGCTACTAATGCCTTAGTAGCTAGTAGATAAGTAGGTAGGTACTAGTCAGTACAGTTCACTAATAATGCAAATATCGCCTGGAAGATTTATTTAAAAATTTTAAATCGGCTGATTTACCTACCGTAAGAAAAAAGAATTGAAGAGTAGGTAGGTATATGTAGCTCAAAATCTATAAGGTATCCTTCAAAGGCCCTCCTGTGAAGGATACTCAAATGCAAATCAACTCTTTATTATACCTACTATCTATGTATGTAGATATATCTGTAGCATTATATGGGTCGAACTTATCAGTGTATAATTTTCGCACTAGTTTAAAGGTATGTTGGTTCGAGAGCTTTGGGCCTATCCTAGTATACCTCTATACAGAAAATCTGTATCTATAGATAATAATAGTATAGGAATCAGATTACCCCATTGGATTTAAAAAGACGATGTCTAATTCCACGACTTCTGGATCACTCAATAAGCCCATAGATAAACGGGCCATCAGATCATTCGCTGACATGGATAGTGCACCGGTAAGAGGTGGCGGCGCCTCCGGTCCTGGTGGGAATCTAACTTCGTATTTGTATGAAATCTGAAAACAATACGCACCTTTTATTAACTTTGTGATGAAAACCGTAAGAACGTGAAATAAGTAGATAGGTACTTAAGTAGACAAAAATGTATTGTAGGCATCTAAATCGTTTCTTGATTACCAAATCTGTAATTAGGAATTAAAGACTACCTTCTTACTATAAAACTAGAAAAAAAATAGGTGTTATTATCTACTCACGCATGTAGGTACTCACGCAGACACGCTAAGATGCTGATAAGCTTAAATTTTGAGAACTGCTTAAGCGATTTGAATGATTGAGGTATGTTTTTCGTTCGTAATAAATTATCAGGACAAGGTTTTTGGGTAAGAAATTTTCGAAAAATCCAAGATAAGGTTTAGAATCCGGTAAGAAACAGCTAGTGTACCTACCTTATATAGAAGTCCTTGGTTTTAATTTAGTTCGTGGTGTATAAAAAGTTACCAGCGTACCTTCAAATCCCTGAAGCCAATGATAGTATCAACCTGTCGAAGAGTTTCTCTCTTCAAAGCCGTGGTGGCCACTGATCGTCTGTACATGGTGTCCAGCCCTCGCAACGTGCCGCCGTATATTTCAATACTCTATCAATAATGAGGTTTGTTTCAGTAAAAAATAATCATCTGCCTGCCCTTTTTAAGTTTGGTAAGAAAATGAATAACTAACATTTTTACCAATGATATTTTTACTTAGGTATATAATATCATTGATTTTATCATAATAAAATCATATCAACCTGTCGTGACTTTGGTAATCTAGGAATAATAGTTACTATACTTACCTCCATGGTCACATGGCGCGGGCGTAGCGCAAGCGTTCACCGCTCTACGTCGGACGTAGCGGGATTGATACCCGCTCAGTGCGAATATTGACTTTGACTTTACATTTGGCCTGGGTATTTCTATGCATATTATATAAGTAAGTATAAATGTATAAAAAACACAAGCTATGGGTTCCATAGCAGAACACCCTTAACAGTATAAATACTGTACATAGCTGCTTTGGCTCTAGATTGCGCTGTGTACGTACAGTCAGCGGCAAAAGTTGATGATGATTGTACAGATTATCAAACTCTGAAAGAGTACTTTATAGTGTGATGAAAGTTTAACATTATTTCAATAGAGTCCACTAAGTAGTACATAGAGCAGTTTCATTACGAAATTAAATTTCTTTGCTCAAAAATGAATTTTCCAAATCTGAAAATGATCACCTACTATGACGCACACAATAGGTACGTACGTAGGTACCTACTACGTATAAAAATAATTACTAACAACACTAAATCAATGACTATTCTAGTAAATAAGGAGTGTTACCAGTCCATACGCAGCTATAACCTTGAACTTTGGCAGACGAAGGTGCGGTCCTGCTACGGCACGGATTCTTTTATTTATTGTGGTTATGGCGATGTCCGTAAAAACTGCCAACTTTGAAGTTTTGATTTCATCGTACTGTCTAAAATATAATAAATACATCTCTCTAAATGTGCTTAAGTTAATAATATATCTATCGATACTATTATAAAATTTAAATGAGCTGTGTCTGTAGGTACACTTGATTTGATTTAAAACAATACTTGGGTTATGGCCCTACTTTGCCTTATATGAACAAAAAGGCTTAAAATAAAATCTTGATTATAGGGTGATAGCTCAAGATAGGGAAACTTTTAGGTAACTGGGCCAGGGCATAATAAAGTTTGGGAAACACTGACCTAGTGGATGTATTATATCATTGTATGACGATTTGGAACATACCTTAGTGATGAAATAGTAGGAATGTCGGTAAGATCTGTGACTATGAGGTAGCTATTAAAATAGTCCTGGACCCATTTGTCAAGATCAGTTTTCAGCCTAACCAAGAAGTCACCTGTAAATACCATACACGTTCACTGGTTTTCACGTTAGGTATATCGAACCTACCCCAAACTAAAAGGGTTGTTACTTGAATACCTAGATGATGGCCTTTAATTTAGTTTTATATCTAGTAAGTCCCTATAAAGGTGACACAGTCAATACGTGATAAAGTATTGCTTTGGTGTGTATGAAAAATAATAAATTAAAAGCTCATTTACCTAGCTGAAATCTCTTACTTAGGTACATACATAAAGCTATTTGTACTTAAGAGTTTTAAACTAAATGAACCCCAACGGCGTTTTTCACCCTTAGGTAGGTACTAGTAACATTCATTCTTACCCGAGTTCTGTCTTCCAAGTAGAATCGGTGGATCGTTCTCATTTGCATTAGCGTACTGAAAGCATAATTTTTATTTAGATCTTTTGGAGTTAAGAAAACATTTTTTTGTAAAAATGTCTGTTATTATTATTATGTCTGTTGGTGGGCTCTAAGGCCAATGACCTCACTTTAAGGATTTGCCAGGATAATGATATCATTTTAACTTAAAATTAATAATAATCTTGTTATCTATTTATATTCCTCTAGGTATTATAGCTAGTCACACCCGGATAACTAGCAGGTAGGTACCTAGAAACGCCGGACGTTTGAAAGTTCTCTAAAGTACCTAGTACGGTTAGGTAAGTGCTTAAATAAATTTTTGAAGCTCCAATAGCTATACACATTTAAGTATAACAAGTACCCAAAACAACAGACAAAAATGATCACTTCTAATAAAGTGCAATGTGCAAAAGTCAGGTCAGTGGCAAAAGTGTACCTACCGTCATCATGATATTTTTAGTCCTCAGCGATGAAACTATCATTTCGATAACTATTCGGTTTTTTACAAATCTGTAACGACCCTCTATTGTGTATATTATGTCTTCCAGGAAAAATCTGAAAAAATAAATTAAATATGATCAATAATTTTAGTCTCTATCAGAGATCACGGACAGTGGAGAAAAAGAGACGGAAAGCGGACTTCGAGCTCTAAAGTTAAGGTGCCGGGCGCAACCGGGCTGGACACCTGCTGATCGACGAACGAGGCTCTGGTGCAGACTTACCTCTTGGGGGTCAGTTTGCAATCGCTCCAGTAAAAGATGTGCAAATTTAAAGGTAAGCCAGTCTACCACCTGAGTGGTAATAAAAACAATTTGAACCTCGGATTATGAACTTTATAGATTTCATCTCAGTTAAAATTGTGCAATATATTCAAAATTGATGTAGGAACCTGAAAAGAAAGGTATTCTAAAAAAGTGAAAACTACGACTTACTGAACATTTTCAAACGATTCTGGGTATCTGAGCACTGATGAGTCTTTGTCGGTGATGCAGCGGTCGTAACCTCCCATTAGATGTAAGCCGTTCAGTGAGAGGTGCCCCTTCATCACCATGTTCTCAATATCGTTGTGCAACACGTTCACCCGGAAAAACGTGTCATTACGTATTGCCAAGCGATGGAAGAAACTACCACAAAATAACTTCATTAAAAAAACATGTAGGTATTAGGTAGATACCGAAATACACCAAGACTTTACTGTTATCAGGTTCCAATCTAAAATTAAACTATATTTTGTAGAGCGAATGAAAAAGTTTAATGAATTCTTTTCGTTTGATTGTAGACTATATAGCGGTAAAGGTTACAATTCAATAACATCTTTTAGTTTAGTGTGTACGTGCATGCAGTGGTTTGCCTTTAGCAGAATCGAGGCTCTGTTCGAAGATAAGCACTAGTTATGTACCTATGTAAAAAAATTACTCACAGAACAGAGTTGGGCATCCTCATCATACACTGACCGCCGAGGTGCAGTCCTCCCGGCAATCTGGCGTTATGCGGTTTTTTTTTGTGAACTTCTCGGTGAGTGACAACGCCGTCGACCAATATTGTCTATTTTATGGAAAAATCCCACATTAGACTGTGACTTGTGACTAATTAGGTTCAGAAGGCCAAGGCAAGGCAAGAAGGCAAACGAATATTAGTTAGGTAGGTACCTACATACCTCAAGTACACGTTTGTTGAAATCAATATTGTTTAAATATTGTTGAGCTTTTATTCGAGTCGTAGCGAATTCCTCTGAAATATGCAATTTTAAATGAAAGGTAGGTGTTATATAGTTGCAATTGGACCTATATTATTTGGTATTGGCACAGCAGTGAGACCAACAAAATTCATAAGCACAATAAATTGATTATAACAGAAGTCAAACGACACTAGACAAAAGTACTATAAGTACGAGTATTTAAGAATATAAATATTCAAGTTATAAATATTTAAGAAAGCAAACTTACGGTCAATTTTATCCATAACGCGAAAGAGTTCTTGGCCTCTAAGGGACATCCAGCAACTGCTCTCATTCTTATATTTCGTTCCTTACAAGAGAACTAGAATTACTGCAAAACTTCAATCAAAATTACTTCTAATGACAATGAAGATTAGTTGAGTCATCTTTATCTAATAGAAGCTCTCAATATTTCTCGTATAATAATAGGTATCATCCAGATAACAATCCAAAAAATTATGTACCTAAGTATGGATATATATTCTTTATTTGACCTGACTCTTTTATGCCCTTCAACTTCCTTCGCATTGTGTTGTGAGGGCTTATACATTTAGGTACCCCTATAGTGTAGCAGATTAGAATTTTCTGCTGGTTGTCAGACGACTAATGGTTACGTTTCTTGAACGATTGCTGCATTCCTACGTTGAATGCAATTTTGCGGCACTTTAGTTTGGCATACCTAACGTACCGTATTCATTAATAAGTCAATAAGGGGTTGTAGAGAAATGAAACAAACTTTACCTGTTGAATCATTACAAATAACAGCTCCTATAAAAATAAACCAAATAGGGATAAACCAAATTTTATTTCTCATGATGATACCGGAATAATTTCTAAGGTTTTGTATTTACGTTAGTGTTTCTTATCTACAGTTGCAGTCATAAAACATGAAAATCAATTAAGTTTTGTATTACCTTAATACAATTTATATACCGAGGAATTTTATTTCAATGAAATTAATTGTTCAAATAGTGTTCTTCGAAGTTATGGAGTAACTTCAGGATTTATAAAAATGAACTGTTTCTTTATTATATTTGCTTCGGTTTTAAGTGCCGCCAAATCAGACCCACTGTCGAATGACATCAAACAATATTTCCAGAGCAGTGAGATCATTTTACTTATTTTTTTTAGTACTACCGTAGAATATTAACCTTAATTCATATTGTTTGGATGGAAAAGGAAACTACTGCCATACTAACTTCTAAATGTAACATAATACAGTCAGACCTCATCTGTACATTCATAAAGGAGTAAGCAGAGGTGTATTAACACTCAAATTACGCTAACAATTTTTCTCAGTCCTATCTCCACGCGGCCAAGTAATAAGGAGCTAACCTATTGCTGACTGGTGGAGAACAATACTATTCCTAAAGTTGTCTACAGCCACAGCAAGCCAATGCCACTGTGTAGGTACAGGGGGCAATGATGGTACGTTATGCTTACAGTGGCGCACGATCGTCGTTATCGGTTTTTTGGCACACTGTAAAGAATTCATGGCGTAGCCGTGAGCTATGCACCACTGTGCGAAAACCTACGTGATGATGGCCCATAGTTGCGCATTGTAGAGAATTGCCCATCACTAGCAATGTGCTAGGGTAATGAAACTGAGTAGGAACTACTGGACACAACTACCATCGGGTGTACTGACTGCCTTTGGGTAAAGTAAATATTTCTGTACTTTAGGCAAAGTTTTAATATTGATAATCAGATATTTTACAGATTCTAACAAAAACTTAAGGAAACTATGGGACGACCACAGACAATCTATAGAACACGCATTAGCTAATGTAAGTGCAAACCTTCTTAGGGATTCATCAAATACGCAGCTTGTCAGTCTAATTTAATGTTAGCCAAGGTAATAGCATCTCCTAAAGCAGCCAACGCACTGGCAACCGAAGTCTATAGCAATTCAAGAGGAATTCAGTTCAGCTGAAGGAGGAAGATGGATTTCTAACCCACAACGGCCACAACTGAACTGTATTACAAAAAGAACGTCATGTTTAGGTACCTTCGTTGTTTAGGTACCTACACATAAAATCATACTTACCTACATATTTTTTTATTTTTTTATACATTGCACGTTTAAACAATAGGTAGGTACCTATGAGGTAGGTATAGGTACTTATTGTTTAAACGTACTTAATTCAAAAATACAACGTTAAGCTGTCTAGAACGCTTGAACCAAAATTTGTAGATATATTAGTTAGAGAAGAGGGCACGACTACTTCTTCTTCTTCTTTTTGTAATTCAGTTCAGTTGCAGCCGTTGTGGTTTAGAAATCCATCATCTTCCTATAAATAAATGTGAATAATATACCATTTATTGTTATCGTATAACTCTTACAGACTATGCAGGATACCATAGGCAAGGAGGGATTAAACGTGTTTACAATGAAACCATCAATTTTAAGACTGAGCGACGCGTACTATCATAAGCATGATCCAGTGGAAATGTGAGTAGCACTTTTCATACCTAACAAATATTTCAGACTCTCGATAACTACCCAGCAGAGAAGCGAACCCGAGCACTGATGTGAAACAATCAACCGGGATACCGATTGAAATCCTCAAACTAGGTACTCGTGTTCCAACAATTTAGTTGTCGAACAGAATAAATATCCCAGTTTTTGCAAGCATCAATAGACTACCTACCGCTCTTCATCAGCTGGACCGTATGCTTGTTTGGTCTTTCATGTAGTAACAAATACATTTCGGTATATTTTTATTATTTCTAGATTATTTAAGGACTTAGACCTGGTGCAACTCCCATATTGTTGGTTACCAGATGCCGCTTTTTCATTGGCATCAAATGTACTAAAAATCGAAACTACACTCACTAAGATGATCATAAACGCAGAGTACATGCTAATAAGGAACTCATCTGACATAATCAATGAAAAATCAGAACAAGACCCGTACAAGCGTTCTCCGTTCCTGTTTAAGCAAGTTCAGAACATGGGGAAAATTTCGTAAGTACCAACCGTTATTTTATTAAACTCCTAAGAATATTCCCCACCAATTTCTAATCATAATTTCTGAGACTTACCTCAGTCTTATCTCTGAGATTGAATTTATTTGAGTTGATTAATATTAGATATGGTATTTTGTTTTTCTTAAACATAAGCAACACGTCGCCTCCGACACGACTTGTACAGAAATAATTTGATAAAAAGTATCTATAATGTTGCTACTGTACCTATACCTACCGAATATATTTGTGTTTGTAATGTTACAGCATATTGGTCGATGGATGCATACTGTCTGGTTATATTATAGCGAGGCTAAAAAGTGGAAACATCGATTTGGGGCACGAAAAATTCATGTTGAGTAATTGCGAATACACTGTTGAGGTTAGCAATGCTTGTTCTTTTTTGTTCTTTAAGTTAGAGTGGCTATAGTAATCAGCCTTGTTTGTTTTTTCCAGATATACAATAAGGACTCAGGGCTACCGCCAGTCATAGTTGAATATTCTCATAAAAAACCTACAAATAGTGAGTGAATTAATATTATCAGGTTATCTTCTTTCTTCACATTGAGCATTTACAAAAAAAAAAAAAATACCTACGCATATTTGAATAGATTTGTCTATCGTTTCTCACTCAGTAATTTAGTTATTAGTACCTACCTACCTACCTACTTAGTTCCTTTTTCCTAATTATAATTTTCATTGACCGGAAAGTCAGCGCCAGGGTCTCGTCTGTCAATAAGCAGGTGTACCGGCACCGGCTTATAGATGAAGTTAAGACCTTGGTGGCCAAATCATCGAATTAGTATCTATTAATAGCCACAATATATACCTATATATAGGTATATTATTTTTTCTAAATGGTTGCCTTAAAATTGTGTTAAACAACCCTCTTATCACATTAAAACCTTTATTTTATTTTATTTTAAAGGTTTAGAAATCAAACATTTTCTGTTGAGGTTGTTAAAAGATGAATTTATAACAAAACTGCAAGCTACAATATACAGCTACATCAACACATCTGATATATTTGGTCAAAATCTACCATATCACGAGTAAGTGTATCATCATTCATCATCACTAGTGATTTTATTCATTTAAAAATAGTCAAAACTTAGACTTTGATATTATGTAAACCGATGAATCAAATCTTTTTATTTCCACTCACCAGTCTTATTAAAAATTCTTAAACTTAGGTAATAATTCAAATATTTTTGTGACTATGTCTTGGTTTGTGGATTGAACTATTTGATAAACGAAATGTAGTGCAACAGATTAGATCCGTCGGTATCATCTTATTGATTTTGTATATAGATGAATAACATCAATCTATACGGTTAAAAACCAGGCTTAATTTTATGTTTTCCTACAGAGAAGAACAGGACTTTTTATTCTACAAGACTTCAAATAATTTGACCAAATTGATCAGAGATCATAGTCAAGGAATACTAAACCAGAACGGTGGAGCTATCAACATCCCTGCGTACTACACCAAATGGGATTACTGGGACCCGTCTTCTAAGGCAATTTTTTATATTTTAATCTTTATTTAAGGAGCTTAGCCACAATACTAATATGTCACTCCATCATACCCAGTAAATTATGTTACATCAGTCTTAAGTATTCAATATACAGTGTATACAGGTGTTCAGCTGTATCCGACACAGGACTCGCCAGGATACTGTTGCATCTTCCAGTTGCCGTTACATTCCTCCCCAGTAGATATTGTGTTGTACGTCTTCTACCACACCACATACTTCGCAGTTAGGTGAAAGTGATATGCCCATAAGGAAGGTGAACTTTATAGATGGAATGTGTCCGGAACGCAATCTCATTGCCAATACTAATTTATATCTACTGAAGCTAAGGCAAATTAATTTGGAATAATGTTGTTTCATAAAAATTTAAGAATTAGTTAATAATATCGAACATTATAATCAATATGCTCAACGGATAGATCAATTTTGAATTAAGGAAGAAAAATAATGTGAGTCCAGTGTCAAACCAAAGAATCTCATCTTCAAGTAGAAAACTTCAAATGTTTACGTGTAAAATAAGGACACGACAGACAGACAGTTTCCTATGCAAGATGATAGTCATCTTGTTGAATTTTTAGATCTTAGCAGCAAAAGTTCGCTGACTTAGTGTTAATTCATCTCTCCTCTTTTCTCTGCTCTCTCATTCGCTCTTTTTTGTTGTGTCTATTTTAAATAAATCTCTGCTTATATCAACCAATAATTCTTCAAATAGTGATATGAGTATAATTTTAGGCGTATAATAAAACCAGCATGATAAAATTATCAAATATTGTTTTAACTGGATTGGGCACCGCTTACGATTCCAATACGGGTGGCCCCTTCAAACTGGATTCACCGATGATTGGCGAACAGATAAGATACAACACGTTACAAGTAAGTATGTTGCCCGTATACTAACTGTTGTGTACCTAAAACACGATTCTACTTCTGTCTACGGTGTGTGCTTCCATTATTATCTATCTATAGAGGGGCTAAATACCCAAGACCAGCATCATCTTTGCGTGGTACCCGGTTGAACTCTAGACATTCATCTACCCAGGTAAAAGCCTCGGTTGCAACCGTCTTAATCTAGTTAACGGGTTAACCGGAAAAATAAAACAGGCAACCGGGTTAGGCTGAGTTAAGGAGTAAACAGATCCGCTTACTCCTTCTTTTTTATTGGTAATAGGCTCGCGTTTGACCACAATCTCACCTGTCGGCTGTCGGCCAATGATGATGTGGTCGATGGTGGAGTACGCTTGCCTAGAAGTAACCTGTTCACTGTAAACTTGAAGATTCCCAGGTTTTAGCTTTTAGAAATACATACTTCTGCTTAGGCTTAAGCGGCTTTTATGGCATTTTATTACTGCAGTTCGATATCCCATCCCAACTCCGAGAGGAAATCCTGAACTAGACCCTCGTCCGTTATTCAGTACCTAGGTGTATACCAGCTTATAAGTATGGTTGACTTATTGGCTCCGTAAGTCTTGGTGGAACCACATACACCCAAAGGCCATCTACCTATTCACCTTAAAGTTATACAGATATTAATTACTAGAGGTTGCCACACGAAAAAAATTTAAGAGATGTCGAGAGGGTCTTCTGTCCAGATAAATGTTAATAACGTTGCAAAATTATAATATCTTCGGAACGCAGGTCCGTGGCGAATTATATAACACGGAGCCGAATGAAGATTCTGTTGATTTCTCTATAGAGATTAGCGACTTCGCCTACAATATAGAGCTTGACGTCTTAGATGATGGCGTCAGTCGGCCTAGGAGTGAAGTGGTTGGTTACAGGTAATTCTACAATTGAATATTTCAATATTGGTACGTAGCGTAGTTAAGTTGCACAAACATTTCATTTCAACTTTTATTCAACTCAAGTCTTATACTTTCTACAATACTCTCTTTTAGTCTCTACTTCGTACACGTGGACCATATCAATTTTTTATTATTGAATACTTTTTGTCACAGAAATCTATTACCGTAATAAAAAAAATTCTCAATTATCCAGAAGTTCACTTAGTAAAGCAGTTTTGAGAGATTAAGTTATAGGTACCTACTTACAAATCATAATTTCTTAAGCGGATCATACAAATCTTACTTATGGTATGGACTCATTCTTAATACTTTGCAAAAACTTACTTTACCTACTTTTTTACTTCTTTAGAAAAATAGAACTAGCCACCGAAAAGAACATCACCCTGGTGGAGCGAACACTTATAACAGGCTATCTGGTGGATGAGGTGTCGAAAGCTGTAATCAATACTATGAGAGTCGGATCTCAGGCCCCGGCACCACCGTCTAACACTTATTCATCCGAAAACATAGTCAGTGAGTACAAAATTAAGTTTATGTCAACATCCAATCAAAATTGCACTAGCAACTACTAAGTACTACTAGCGCTTAGTCAGAATAAAATAATATTCCAAATGGTGAAACTCTTGTCATAAAATTAAAATTATGCTTTTGTCATATAATCGTTAAGTAGGTAGGTAGGTATGTGATAGAAGGTGACAGGTATTCACTATGTGCTCACTCGCCATGGAAAACACTGCTGCCTGCGGCCAATCCGACCGGGGTGAGAGTGGCCCTCTAGAGGGCTGCTACGAGGCTCTCCACGTGGCCCTCTGACTAGCAGAGGACACAGTGGGGAGCGTGCGGGGGGCGAGCTGATTGTCTGCGCGCCGACGGTTGGGTGACAGGACGGCCGCCTGTCACCCTACACCCCACCATCGGTGAAGTGGCGCGATGCTCGTCCCAACTCCTTCGGGGGGCTTAGGGAGCCATCTTAAAGCCGTAGATGGCCCGAGGTCAGCTGGGGTACGAGGGATATGCCTATTGGGTAACCTTACACCCCGGTAATTAAGATCCGAGACGGCGTGCGATTTTAGTCGCTTCGATCCCGACATAACCACCCCCGATGGCCGACGGGGGTGGTATCCATGGGGATTTCCGCACGATAAAAAAAGGTATTCACTTGTACTCATTATTAATTTACAATCAATACTATATTCACATGTCATTATTATGCGAAACACCATACCACGCCGTACCATAGATATTCATGTGGCCAAACTAAACTAATCCAATATTCCCCTTAGTTTTTTCCAATGAAGCATTGGGAAGTGCTCCCGTCAAAATGGCAGCTAAAGGAATCACTAGCAGGGTACGACTTATGCCTAAAACGAATACCACGGGCAAACTTATATTGATGAAGGAATTATCTTAAGAGTAATACTTATACTTAAAATAAATAATATTGTGTTTAATTATACGAATTATTATGTACTTAATGAAATAAAAAAACGAAGTATATCTACATACGTGGTTTAATTTTAAAAAACTTTAGAGATGGAACGCGGTCTCCGGGGCATATTTTTTACTGACTACTACCAATTATACCACCTGCACTCCATCCCCCTGGACTTGAAGAACCAGCCCGTCCGATACCTGCTCTCCACTGTGCCCTCTAATCATCAATAGGACACGTGTAAATCCTCTGAGCCGTATACGGGGCCACTACCGCTACCCCCTCCCCTTTCACAGCGTCTCCCCTGCTAGTGAGAGGCACTGCCGTCTGAGTGAAGGTCTGACCACGCACCCTTACTAACTATGTACCTGAACCCTGGCAATTACTTCAAAAGAAGACAATGCATAAATCTACCATCGATGTGATGATAAAGCCAAGATGTGAATATTGAAACTCTTCAATGGCTGCTGAATTGATCCACGAGGCACCAATATTACAAGTAACACTTGGTAAATACCTAGGGTAAGATGAAAAATGTGTTAAGTACATTTTATAATAGCTGCTATTGTTAAACGTTCCGGGACACTCGACTTTTTTCAAACATCATGATATGACACTACCAATACCCATACGTTTTATCATACCGTCTATAACCGTACTACCATATTACGTATATTTTATAATTTTTTGAAACGACAAATACGGCCACAGACGTTAATGCCTGAGAATCTTCTACAGAAAACAGACTTTAGCCGGTTATTTGATGCCGGTTTCTTCCGGTTAGACGCCATCTGTAAAACAATATATGCAAATATCCACTGCAGAATCAGTTATTTCGAAGTGTTTCGAAGCTAAAATATTAGGTAAATAGCATTTGAACAATATGTTTGTTTAGTAATTTCTTACTTTGGTATACGACATGGTTTTATTCCTACAAGTGAAAAATCAGTACTACTGTATATAGAATATATACGTCTCCCGTATCTCGAACCGTACCGTATATCTATAAATCGAATTTAATTAGATTATAAAGCAAATTTACCTATTTTGGTGCCAAAATGACAAAGCAAACCCAGCGATGCAACTACCTGCCGACGTCGCACACGCCGTGACACCAAATATGAACACTGTATAACTAATAGGTACGGCTAGTCTACGCCTGTCGACGGCGTGTCCTTATTGTTTTGGTGCATAAGCCCTATGTATGCGTGTGTTGAAAAATGACTCGAAAAGAGTTTACTGTGACACATACGAACCATCGAAGGCGTGCGATGTGACACTAAATCACGTGCTTCCTGGAAATGTTATGGGAAAGCTACGACTATCGACAAAATTGCATGAATTAAAGTTCACCGCCCTTGGCTGTACTTCCTCGTAGCGATACACCGAGATAACGTCGAAAGGCGGTCTGTCCCGGAATGTGTTGAGTTGGTGATGATAATACGGTGTGCGATTTTATGGACGTATGCGGATCAGCCCGCAGTTTATCGTCTGTGATAGTGCAGACAAGTAGGTATGTACTGGCAGGCCTTTTTATGATGAACATAAACGGTGCACGGTAGTTTGACGACAATCCTTCAAGATTGGGTAGGGCATGCTAATCCGCGGTCGTCCGTAAAATCACGCACTGTGGAATGTCACCTTAATAAAAAAGTTAACGCCACGTATACTTAAAAAAGGCCATTATAGCTGTTTGGGGTCGAAACATTATGTTTGCCTGAGCTGAGTGCCGCCACTGTAGCACTATCGGTGTATGTAGTATTGACCCCGGTTCTGAGACTTTACCTTTAGCTTACCATCAGGCGAGGTGAAGTCATTTTATTTTGACGTGTCCTATATAAAAAAGGTTCATGGGGTCCAAGCCAACGGTTGCTTTATAAAGAAATAACAAAGTGACTGGTCACCACTTCGCGTGACTAAAAGAAAGCTGGCTTCTTTTTGTTGGCACAAAGAATGTAGATTTATGTACTACATTGTCATCCAACGTGGCAATGCCGCCAGCCTTTTGGGTATGTTACCAGTTGACGTCGATGGGGAGAATTTTTAGACACATCAAACTTTTTATTTTGTTATCACTACCAATTAGTTTTTCTAGAAAAATGTTATTTTCTTCGAGACGTCTTCGAGCTTCTCATACCTGAGTCTATGATTTTTTATTTATCCAACGTCCAAAAAAGATGTTCAGATTGACAGGCCAAAAACAACAATTATTCTGTCTGTCATACTTTTCTCTTGACATAATTAGTGATTGTCACTGACGTTTTTAAGTGAAGAATGCAATCGTAACTTTTCTAGTATTTTGTGCTGTATTACATTTTATTGACGACTATTAATTGAGGATAATGCTGTAGAAATATTTGTTTAAATATTTCGCATAGTACCTACTCGTAATCGTATGACGTATGTGTGTGAGTATGGACAATTAAATCACTACAGAACTTTTTCACATGATTTTGAAAGCAGCGTGGTTCCTGGCGTAGCAGAATATATGGACACTGGACAACCAATGGTCTTCCCTGAGTGTTGCATTATGTTACTTAGAAATCACCTACCCCTTAGTCATCTTGTTTTCCATCTGATAGGTTGGTATACATCAGTATGTATAGACCTTAGATTATTAATAATAGACCATACCGCCCAACCGCTCATGAAAACTTTTCGCCGGTATTAACCTCGCCCATTAATAATAATATATATATTATTAAGTATGTATTGTATATTTATTTTATATATTTTAATTATATTTGGTTTTTTTTTCATAGAATGTATTTTGAAATAGAATTTATATGTTTGTAAAATGAAATAAAGGGAGTAATAATGATAATCTAGCTAGCCTATGCCCGGGAATCGGCCCGCGTGGACATCGATTTTAGTGTTTTTGACCATAGATATCTCCAGTTCTACTTAAAACACCTTAGAATATCTTAACTTAAAATATCTTAGAAAGAAAATATTTTTATTCCGTATTATAAATCCAAAAAAAAACAATCTAATAAAAAAAAACGAAAAGAAAATAAGAGTAGCACCGATGATGTTTCCCCTTCAATATTCAAACACAGCTACTTTACAATTTTGTAATAGTACTAGCATACCTGACAGACGTTGTTCTGGATACAGATTGCAGCGCCATCTTCCGGGCTGATTTATGAATTTAAATCATCCAGGCGCAATGCATACAAAAAAAATATTCAAATCGGTCCAGCCTTTTTGAAGGAATTTAGTGACATACACACGTACAGTATTATTATATATTTATTTATTTAAATTAAATATTTGTAAAGGAATAATAATAATAATAATTTATTTCACAATTGCTTCCATAATTTGTTAGTACCAAAATAACTTACGACTAGTGTCAGTAATATTTTTAATTCGAACCAGTACTTCCTGAGATTAGCGCGTTCAACCAAACAAACAAATAGACAACCACTTCAGATGCATAGTGTTATTATTTATACCCGTTTCATTGCCAACAGATTTTCATCTAAAAGGAGACAATGGGTTTAATACAATCAGTATTCTGTTCTGCAACATTCTGCGCGGAGAGGTACATTTTTTTCAAGTTGAACTTTACTGATGTAGACACTCTAAGCGTATTATATATATACTACTGTATACTGTAAATTAAAAAAAATAGTACTTCAAAATACTCACTTTATAATCCAATCTTTTCGTTTTAATATCAAGTAAAAACGAGTACTTTAATAAATTATGTCATAGGAGTACAATAAATAATTTCTGTGATTAGAGTTTTAACATGGACCTGCTGCGCATTCCTGCTGATGTTATTGATGTTCTCCATCATTATGCTGATGGTGTATGGTATCTCAGTGGGGTACCACTACGCACAGAAAGAACTCTCTTCTTTCGCCAGTGAGTCTTATTAACATTATATTTTATTTATTACGTATTGTGTTGATGTAGTTACCCATACCTCCCTACCTATAGGTATAATGTCACTAATGGACTCTATCTACTTCCTTAATACGAAAGAAGGAGGAAAAATGAACAAACATGCATATATTATTAAACATTATTTTAGTGTCGTCGAGATCAACGACAGAGCCGACAATGGGGCTTCGCTCTGGGCAGGAGAGGCCTGTGGTGAGGCTGCTGGCAGTCAACAGGTCGGAGGTGGAACACGCACCGCACCCACTTATTGGTTTGTATACTATATCTATTAAATACTTACTATTCTATTTTTTATTCATAACTATAATATGTGTTTTACTAGCTCTACATTGAAATAAGTCAAGAAATAACTTGATTCATATAATCTTCAGTGAACAAATCTTACATTCTAACAATTTTAACTTTTAAAATTTTGCTGGGTAGTTGCGTTGAAATTAATAAATGTTGAGATTCATGATTACAGAGGTATATGAAACCAAGAAGCCTGGCGAAAATATATACTTGGAACCGTCACCAACACCTATGGTCCTGTTAGAAACTGAGAGGTTAGTCTTCCTGCCTTATTTTCCTTATATGCAAATCCAAGTGCTGACGTTCACGGATCGATTGAAAGAATTCGGCAACTCAAGCATAACATAAAGCTGCAAGTAGTGCAGGTATATTGGACCACCTTATCTACGCCCCTGTTAGAGGCTGTAAAATATTGCAGAGGAGGCAACATCTCAGGTGTAGGCCGGCACCTCCACGCGGTGCACCCAAACAGCGGAGACAGTAGTGCCTCTAACTTGCAGGGAAGACGCCGCTGGCTACGGAGGTAACATCTCTACGTAACTCAAAATCCCAATTATGCAGACTGCAACCTATCTACGTTATAGAAATGAGCATTCTACGCAGGAAAGTGTTTGTGTCTTATACAAAAAATATACCGCACTGCTAGGTATAGGTAAAAGTCGTCATTAATACTCTAGCTCTAAACGACACTACAGATAAAATAATCTGTAGTTTCGTTTAGAGTATTAATAATTAATGCATATTGGTGAACAGTTGTGTTGTATATTACCATCACTCTGACCCATATATTAGACATCAACGCGTGCTGTTCCAGAACGGCGATACTGCACCATTCTCATTTATTATAAATACGAAAGTTTATATGTGTGTCTATATAGATACTATCGTAATGACACTAAAGATTATTTTTGTCTTCCCAGACCTCCGCAGGAACCTGAACTATCCCCTAACGAGAGAGAGTTGGCGCATAAACTCATCGGCAGATTCCGTCGTTCACGAAACAACACTACACCGTTTTTGAGGCCGTTGAAAAACATGACAACTACATTTGCCTCTACTTGATTAAAACGGGTGTTATCATGCGGGATTTTAAATTAAAAAAGTCCTTGTTGAATATGGGTGGGATGAAGAAATTATTATTCATTTGATTTTATAGCTGATAGTTATGCTGGGTATTGGGTATACACATGAACCGAACAAACGCAAATGATTGGAGTTCGTCAATGATTACACCACGCTGCGCTCTGAAGTGAATTTCCCGTCGCCTGTTTTAGGCGTGCTGCCATGGTCTCATCGATTCATTAGGATTTATTTGTTACCCATCGTTCGCTTGGTGTGTTTTCAGTATTAAACAGCGAAACGACAGACAGACGCAACATATTATGATTTAACGCATATATTAAAAAAAAACGTTATGCAAAAAAGCTTATGATATGAAAATGTTTTTACCGACAATGGACTATAGCTAACGAGTGTATTAGGTGGCAATCTATATCTTAATGTAAAACATTTTTAAATGAAAATTAAAGTGTTTAAAGTTGAAAAGATTTTTATTCATTCAAATAAATAAACATTGCTTCCTACAATCAAAATTCAAATGTGAGTGACAGTAAAATTTGTTGTGTTACTTAATGTGCTATTTATGATATTAAACAATTCTGTCCCATTAAATAAACTATCAGTATCATTGTGCAGTGTATTGTTGTATTGTAGAGGATACAGTGAATTAAGAGTGTTGTTGTTATACAGCGGACGGTCGTCGCCGGCGTTACGACGCGCCAGTTTACGCGAGAAACCTCGTTTCATCGCTTTGTCAACTGATCGCAACATTTGACTTCTCTCCGGCTTGTCTCCCGATCGCAAAGCATTTGATGAATATTTAGCTGCCTTCTCTGTAAAAATCATGTTTATTAGTATACAATATTGGCGTACATGCTCTTTAACCCGACCCACGGGTCATAAAAAGGGTTAGACGCAGTCGGTGCACTTCGCATTTCTTATTCAGATAGATTCTAGGTATGTAACTTTTGCGTACATGTTATCATAAGCTATTTTGAATGGCTATTCTTGCTTGACTGCAATCATCGCTATAGTTATTCTGATAAAATTACTAGCATGAAATGAAAAATGAAGAACCATTTAAAGCAAAATTTACCTATGGCTTCCACGGAAGTTTGCACGAAACAGTAGTGGTAACCTATACCAATTCCCATAATCAACACCGTTAGAATGGTGAAGAACAAGCAACATGTTAGCATGGCACATACTGTGCATAGTGAAATTCTGCAAAAAAGCAAATTTATTAAATTCATCTTGATGAGACTGTCTGTAGATACGATACCACTTTTTTGATGCTACGTACAAATTTATTCCGGGAATACACCCGCCATCTTGTCTCTCACCGACCTAGTCGGGCAGGTTCTGGTGGCGTGACCTACTATGGCGCGAGTAGTGGTGAGAAAGTAAATGCAAGAAAGACGAAATTTATAGTTTTGAGTGGAACTAAGAAATGCTATGATTGAAGGTGAACCCTCTTGTGGATCCAACTATACGAAAAAAGTTTATAAAGTTAAGTTCATAAGAGATACTAACTTGTACAAAGGAGATATTGATAAGGAACTGGGGTAAATCACGTGAATGAGGCGCTACATTCCCTAATACGTGGTAAGAGTTGGGTATGGCAGAAAAATTATGAAATTTTTTTTTTAAGTAAGACACGGCAAAATGACTTTATCTCGCCTGATGGTAAGCTAAAGTAAAGTAAGTACTTAGTAAAGGTAGGATGAGTGTAGATGAGATACGGATACTGAGCATCTACGAGTATATATAATATATGTATAATGTAGTATAAGGTTGGTTGACAGGAAAGGGGGTACAGATATATACGAGAATGATGTGGTGTGCAATTAAAGAAAATATTATATCGAGAATTTAAAAGGCTAGGCATATAGAACGAATTTATTGAGTGAATGTTCGGCACATGTGAATGGGAAAGTTGAAGTTGAAATCGCAGAATATACATCACACGTAGGTATCAAATTAATTATATAATTACGAATTATTGATAGTTCAAAACTACGTGAATTAGGGCTTGCATGATAGATTGAATCCTAGTGCCAACTCGTTATTTGGTAACTCTGCTCACCTCGGAGGGCGTGTCACGCGTAAAAGGCGTGATTATATATAGGTACTGTTCGCCTAAATAGGACTAAATAAATATACGAAACCATCCTTACCTTTCGAGAGCATCTAAAAGTATTGAAACAAATGAGCTTATAGAGCAACACACACAACCCATTTTGATTAAACACCATTTGTACCCGTATAATTTATGACCCCCTTATTACACTTGACCTCTTTTACATCTCCATCTATATTACAAAGAATGTGCAGATATAATACCTAAAAATAATTTAACGAGGTACCTACGTAGAAGTCGACCCCCATTTGTCAAGTGAAAATTATTTGACAATTTGTTGACAGCTTAACACAGAAATTCTGTAGCGCTCTGTAGCTTTAATTTCAGTCTACGGCGTGTCTACGATCTACGCCGTAGATAGGGTCTACAACACAGTCTACGGCCTTCGTGAACCTACTTAAATAAACGTTTATATTTGGTACACCTACATAACAAACAAACAGCTCACGTGTTTCCTTCCTCCTATTATAGTCCCGAGTCCTTTGAGAGGTACGTGAAATGGTGAAAAAGCATTTGATGAGGCCTTCAATCTAGGGCCACCATTATAGCATTAATTGTTGTTTGTTTGTAATGGTAGCCCCCATTCCTGAGACTTTACCTTTAGCTTACCATCAGGCGGGGTGAAGTCGTGTTGTCGTGACCGATATATATATGGGGTCGGCAGCGCGAGTGTGATGCCCCTTTTTTTTTTTTTTTATCGTGCGGAAATCCCCATGGATACCACCCCCGTCGGCCATCGGGGGTGGTTATGTTGGGATCGAACCGACTAAAACCGCACGCCGCCTCGGGCCTTAGTTACCAGGGTTTAAGGTTACCCAATGGGCATATCCCTCGCACCCCAGCTGACCCCGGGCCATCTACGGTTTTAAGATGGCCCCCTCGACCCCCCGAAAGGGGGGGTGGGGCGAGCATCGCGCCACTTCGCTGACGGTGGGGTGTAGGGTGACAGGAGGCCGTCCTGTCACCCAACCGTCGGCGCGCAGACAATCAGCTCGCCCCCCGCTCGCTCCCCACTGTGCCATCTGCTAGTCAGAGGGACACGTGGAGAGAGCCTCGGAGCAGCCCTCTAGAGGGCCACTCCCACCCCGGCCGGATTGGCCGCAGGCAGCAGCGGGTGTTGCACGCGTCCCTAGGCCACGGTGACCGCTTCCCATCAGGTGGGCCGTGTACTTGTCTGACACCTAAGTGTTATGAAAAAAATATATATATATATAAAAAACAACGGTTATTTCTCATGTCTCACACAAATTGAAATAAACAACAAATACCCTTTCTAGAAAATCTAACCTGCGATAACATAACTCTAAATATATTTTACCTATTTATTAATCGTAGTAAGAGGAATGTTGTTGTCTCTGCCTACAGCAATAGGTAAGGGGCGGAAGTGCGTGACTATTTGTATACAGGGTCTCCCGTAATGAATGGATAAACCGTAAACTGGAGTTGCTCCGGATGTGAGGCTATAAGAAAATCATATCATTTTGCTAGGGTTGTCAACCATATGGTAATGGCATAGACTTTTATACTTTTTTAGTAATTTCTCTACTTTTTTTATTAATTCCGTAGCCATTTCTTCAAATTTAAGTATTTTCGTGAATTTTTTTTGTATTATACTCTTAAAGACGTGTATCATTCACTTTTGATATGATTTTAGGTGTCCTTAACGTTAAACGTTAATAAAATAGTCATTTTAAGAGAATTTTTTAATTTCTTTTTCTTAACATCAACTTTTGATCATCTACTGTGAAAAAGAAAAGTACGACGCTATAGCTGCCCATGATCTTAATAAATTGTCTAGTATGTGTAGTTTCTAAAAAGGTATAACAATGTGTACTTTTAACGCAACATTATGTTACTAGGAGCAAGAACGTTTATCAAGGTCAAAATTTAGATTTTTCAAGTAATGTTAAAAATAGTTGTAAAACTCGCCTTAATGATTTTATTCTATCAAGATACTTTACAAAAAAACTAACAGGCCACTAACTAGGATATTCAGAATGAAACCAAGTTGTTTAAAAAAAAAAGAATTTAATGAAAAACTTAAACTAAATGTTCAAAATGTCTTCCGCCGGCAGCAATGCATGCTCGGCAACACCTAATAAAAGATCTTTTAATCCGACGCGCATAACCAGCTTCTTCAATTTTACGAGCTGCTACTTGAATGCGCGTACGCAATCTTGTCAAAATAGGTAGAATCTTCTCTCATCTGCCGCAACAAAACGCTACTCTAGCAGCCCAGTCCCTCGGCATTAATGTTTGAACCCTTTGGTAATGATAGGGATACAATTGGTCATTGGTCTGGATGTTTCTATGGATAATAAGTAGGTATGTATTTACAAAAAAAAGTATATAAAGTATGTTTATCAGCATTCTAGAACCCATAACACAAGCTAGTTAAACTAGAAAGAATATTTATTTATATAATTGTTATAATGTCGTAACGTAACTAAAGGTATCAAAAATATATAGTTCGGTAATGGGTCCATCAAAAATCCGACTGCAGCTGTTGAAAAGACTGAAATAGGCCTGATAGCAGGTGGTACCCAAATCATAAACCGAAAGAAAATTAATGGGGAAACAAACTTTGCCCCCTTTTTTCACTCGCTTAAGGTTAGAATTTCGGAAAATCCTTTAACAGATGTCTACGTCATACAAAGAAGACACTATACTCTGTCTAATTTAGTATGATAAAAATGACAGCTCATGTCTAAGAAGTTTCGTATTTTTTTATACAAAATTATACCCCGAAACGAAAATTATGGTAAAACATAGACAAGTCCTGCCCACTTGTCATAGTGAAGCGTCTCGCAAGAATAAAGCACAATTGACTCTACACAAATGAACCGATTGAATCGATTTTAAAATAATTTATTGAAATTATTAAGTACTTATACTACTAAAATTTTTGTGATATAATTAGCTAAATATGATACGAAACATAAATACTATACCATGAAACTTCTCTTTTGTCATCCGAAGTAAGTTACCTAAAATAATAAAAAATAAAAAGTTTTGTGTTTTTGTAAATATCGATTCCATATTCTACGGGAACGATAATCGAAAATCGAAAAATTCATTATTCATTTTCGATTATGCTATATGGGCTACCCTTTTCAGATCTGTCATTATTATCATCCTACATTAGACAAAGTATAGGACATAGTTGGACATTGTTTAGATTTTTGAATCTGTGGTCCATTTCTAAACGGTAATCGCGTGGTAAACGTCACATTACTGTCATTCTTCCATTTTTGTGTCACACTGACAGACATACGTCAGACATTTTGTCACTTGTGAATTTGTGAAATATGGCAGATGAAAACACTCAAAAGAAAGAGGATCATAAGAAAAGACCTAAAAGGAATTCAAACAAAAACTATGCTGTGAAAAAACGTGTACCATCACGACCTATTGATGGCGACAATGTGATTTTCATAACGAAGAAAACAAATTTCAAGGTATGTACATTGTTTTTAATGAAAATGTGACTTACAATGTTTGATTTAAAAGTTATGATTATATACTTGAATTTACTATTATTTATAGGCCCAGTTAGAGAAGTGTTGCGATTTATTAACAAGAGGTGAAAAGGAAATAATTTTACATGGTTTAGGTGCTGCTATACAGCGATGCTGTAACTTAGCACTTCAGTTAGAAACACTATTTTCTGGTACATGCCAGGTTGAAGTGAATACCGGAACTGTTGACCTAATTGGTAAGTACATTCTCATATCTGAATCTCACATCTTCCATCATCTGAGAAATAAATAATCTATCTATCACCATTTCGTTGGTGTAGAAGACAAACATGTTATGTGCAAAGTTTGTTTATAAATGTTCACTAGAGGTTGTTTAACCTCTAGTGAACATTGTCTCTAAAATATGTAGGTATATAGGTGAAAAATAAGTTCTATGAATGCTCAAAAGTGTGCAAATGAATTCTTGTCCATAGATGACCTGGAACCACTGACTGAAGATCTAGACTTTGATTCTCAAGTAAGGCACTCATCTTCAATACACATAAGGATATTCAGAACTGCCATGCTTGGTGCCAACCAATAAAATGTTTTTCTCTCTGAATGAAATAGTGCAGTGGATTGGACTTACAGTGTTTGAAATATGGATTAACTTAATCACAATAACAATATTTTCCGTGTTACTAGCTTTAAAGATAGATGGTGTGGTGAACAGTGCTTGGTGGACAGTGTTTGCTCCATTGTTTGTTAGTGATGCAATGAATGCATATTTTTGTTGTATAGTATGTATTCGAATGAATTTAGAGAGCTCATACAAAACCTCTTTATATAGAGCATCATGGAGTGCTATATTCCTGGGTCTGACTTTTGTATTTAAGTTTTTATTGTGTAGAAAACTTCAAGGTGATGTTGGTATAGAGTACAGTGAAGTGTTTGCACCTTTATTTATACTTCTACAGTTGATTGCAGTAAGAGCCTGTCAGTTACATCAATGAAAGTATATATTTCAATTCTGTATAATAAAACTATATTATAATATAAGAATTTATTTATTTTCTTCAAAATATCAAAATACAAAATAGAGCATCAACGAAACAAGCTAAATAGACCACCTCTATTTTTCTTTTCTCCTCCAAAATTGAAGCTGAAATTATTACCTTCGTCTGTTTCATTGGATTCTGCCTTGGGCTCAAATGAAGTTGATGGTCCACCAAAAAAAGAAAACCCTGTTTTACGAAATCCTGAAATATAAAATTTGATATAATAATTGATTATTGTGATGTCAGTTTTGGTACCTAACTTAGTTTTAACCAAAAGCTACAACTCTACTAACTGGTAACTAAACTATTGTTGAAGTTATTAGTTTTTTGTAAATTTGGTTTGTGTACCTGAAAGAAAATTAGGGACTTCTTGTGACAAGGCTGCTTCATTATAATCTGTATTAGCGGGTTCGTCAGCTTTAGGAGATAGAAGAAGGCTTGAATCTGAAACATTATTATCAGGTGTAGATACTGTTGTAATTAGAAACTGTAAATTAGTTAGCATGGCATTATTAGTCTTTGAATATTCAATGACTATTTATAACTGCCATAGTAAAACTAAAATAAATCAATAGCTCGCACAGCTGTCTGGCTTTTGGTGCATATTAAATGTGAAGATGGGACAAAGATAAGGGGTGATGTCTGGGTAGATATACAAGTGACTTTCAGGCAGAGATATACAGGGTGAATTTTTCAAAAGGGATTGGATGGCCAAATCCGAAACTATAATGAATAGCGAAAAATGGTCAAAGAAGTTACGAGCCCGATTTTGATGAAACTTAAAACCTCATCATTAGATTTTTGAAAAAGCAATAAACCTAGCTGAGAATCGAACCCGTTGATTTTGACAAAAAAAACACACCCTTTATTATTACACCATACGATAGTGTCGCTGTTAAGGAACAAATTCTACAAAGTAATGATATACGGCAAATTTAAGGAAAATTTGTAATTTAATAAAATTCATGTTTCAAGTACCTATTTGTTTCGTTTGAAATCCCAGAAAAGATCGTAACTATTCCGTGTTTTAAATTATACCCAGAATGATTTATGTTTTTTTTAAACAAGAAAGAGCTGCAGCCCATAATAGCCGTAAAAGAGATTTTGATTCTGCAGTTTGACGACAATTAATTTTATTGCAAGGCATGGTCCTGTGCCTTGGCCAGCGAGATCCCTGGATCTTACTCCCTTAGATTACTTTCTCTGGGGGTATGTCAAAAGCGAAATTTACAAAGACACATAAATATGATACAGAGATACAGTTGATGACTTGAAACGTTCTTTGGGGAATATTCTAAACGGAAACAATAACATTCTAATATTTAATGCAGTACGATCCTTGATGTCTCAAATCCAGCTATGTATTGAAAACAATGGTCTACATTTTGAACAATTTTATTAATCAGTTAATGTAAGAAAAATAAAATGTATTTTGTTAAAGATGAGCTCTTTCCTTAAGTTTGAGGTATGCCATTACTTTCCAGAATAAGATCCTTAATAGCAACACTATCGTATGGTGTAATAATATAGGGTGTGTTTTTTTTTTCAAAATCAACAGGTTCGATTCCTAGCTAGGATTATTGATTTTTCAAAAATCTAATGATGAGGTTTCAAGTTTCATCAAAATCGGGCTCGTGACTCCTTTGAGCATTTTTCGCTATTCCTTATAGTTTCGGTTTTGGCCATCCAAGCCCTTTTGAAAAATTCACCCTGTATACTTAATGGAGATGCATAAAGAAAGTGGACCTGGCCATCTACAGCGACAGCCAGTCTGTCTTAAGAGCACTAGGCAAAGTGGAGACTACACCAACAGTCAAGGAACGTAAAAAAATTACTGGATAGGCTGGCCACGAAAACCAATCTGAGGATTGCTTGGTGAAGAACCCCAAACAGACTACATGAGGAAAAAATGGAAACAACAAATATGCAAATTTATCAAGGGCACAAGAAGGGTCGGCAGATGCTTACCGACCCTTCTGGTGCCCTGGGTCTAGCGTCTGACTAACGACGATCTATGGAAATAATATCATGTATATCGCTTACCAATACAATGAGGAAAGTCAGAGTCCTCATATCCATTTGTACTTAAAGATACATTCAGAGAATCAGGAATCTCTCGAGTTCCATGTGTAAAAAGTAATCCAGTAACTGTTTTCTCAGATTTTTGTTCTTCAGAAGGTTTCAAGTTGACCTAATTTTATAAAATTAATTATTGTCTTAAAGATATTATATACCTATGTGTGCATATATTATCTTAATATATATAAATCTCGTGTCACAATGTTTATCCTCAATGGACTCCTAAACCACTTAACCGACTATAATAAAATTCGCACACCATGTGCAGTTCGATCCAACTTGAAAGATAGGATAGTTTTTAAAACGGATTTCGACATCCACGCGGGCGGAGCCGCGGGCAACAACTAGTTATACATATAAAATCACATAATAATATCAGTTAATACACACTTCATTTGACAGAGCGCTGGAAATAGCTACTTTATCTACATCCATTGGTATTACAATATCTTCGATAGGGTCTTTGAGTGACTGCATCCCTTGTACTGTATTTTTTGAATCCAGTATTACTAGCCTTTCTTCAGCCTGAGGTTGTTCATCTACCTCCATTTTATTTTTGCAATGTTCATTTTCTGTTTTTTCAGTTAGCAATTCGAAAAATTTCGAAGTAACAATTTCATCCTCTTTCTGAAAACAAAATAACATACCTACATACCTACTTACTTCTTAGTTCATAAAATACGTAACGAAACTAGTATACGATCAGTGAAGACGTATATAAGTACCAATATTAGGGTTTTTTGAATGAATGTTCCAAAATAATTTTAAAAAAATATCTTGCAAAACTGCCATAAAATTATCACTACCGCAATAAATATGATCAGTGTTGGGCGGTGTTTTGAGCCGCCGCTAAATAATATTGGAGATTTCGTTTGTGGTGTTGTCACTTTATTAGATTTTAGAGAGAAAGTAACTATGACACTAGAAAATAGCATTTTAATTTTATTTTTCTAATTTTATGGTTTTAATGATTGAGGGTATCTGGGTGGGCCCTTATTGATCGGACACTAGTTTTGTTACAGACTGTGCAATATCACTTTACTGATTGACTGTACCTACCCATTTTCAACTAAACAGCTATACAGGGAGGGTCGTTAAACAAGTTTGACCACGGGGAAACGTAATTCCTCATAGTCAAACCAGTTTGATCAAAAAGTTTGACTACAAGGAAGAAGCCACAATATTATGTAGGTATAACCTAATACAATATAACCTATACCTACCTATCATTTTCATGTAAGTACCTACTGCTTTTAATTGACTTAAATCGACGGTCCCTACGAATAACATACCTTCGGCAATTCATTATTTTTCTTAGCGTAAACAAATTGCGGCGAGAGATCTAAATTATGTTTTTTCAATAACATCTCTTTGATCTTCTTAAAACTTTCATCACTTGCAGTACTCGCGTCTAACGGACTGTTCATACTTTGATTTACGGATTCATTAACCTCCTCATTGCCTTGTTTATCATCATCTATTTCATTTATTTGCATTGAAGATGGCAAATCGAAACAGACTCTCTTCCTTGGTGTGTCATCCTGTGGATCTCCAATCTTATTACGTTTCTAAACTGTTATAGCACAAAAAAGAAAGTTTAATGTAGGCAAAGCACTGTACCTAAACTAAAGCACATCATTATTTGAGATACTGTTGGAAATGGTAACGCTTTTGCTACCTGCTAGGTATAATGTAGGTATCTACTGCTAAGGCAGAGTGGCCCATGGCCAGGTTAATTTAAGTTTTCTGCGTGTCAACCTACAGCTAGTGCTAATATAATTAAAATTCACTATAATAACTTACGTGTACCGATAATGTTATATCCAAAAACTGTGTTGGAGGAATAATAATACTCTCAACATTGGATAATGTCATCAAATCGATTTCTTCAATTTTCTCACTCACATGTTCAATCTTAGTTTCATCCTAGAAATTAGACATCTTATTTTTATTTAGCACCTTTACCGAATCTCGATAGACCACTCAGTTAAAAGCTTTTTCCCGCAGCTTCGCCCGCGTGGATGTCGGTTATCGCGACCAAACATAGCCTATGTCTCGAGGTCTAATCTAAATCTACCCCAATACCAAATTTCATCATAATCGGTTCAGCGGTTCAGGCGTGAAAGCGTAACAGACAGACATACAGAGTTACTTTCGCATTTATAATATTAGTATGGATTAGGTGTCAAGTCACCTGCAAAGCAAATACGCAGGCTGAACAGACTTTGTTCCTGATTTTACCCGTCCTGGGGACCAATAATTGACAAAATAACCAGTGGTTACGGATGCAATCAGCTACTAATCTGATTTCACACCGCTAATCACTGGTAATTTTGTTAGCACACGTCAGCACCACGAATGCATACAAATTTTACACTACTAGGTAATCTAACCGTTGCTGTAGTAAGCAGTACAACGTACTAATCAAATGCTCTACGCGTCGACGTTATCATTGTGGCTACCTACCTTGTTCTCCAAAGTTGCAGATACTTCGACGTTTGGAGCCGCTTCAGCAGAAATTTCTCCTACAAGTCTTAATTGTTTTGGATTAACTTTCTTTACAATACTGCGTACTTCACCGCTATCAATATTGATATCTTCTAGTATGTTAATCAGCTTTCGCCCAGAATAATTGCGTGGTTCATCCTCTTTTAAAGTTTTGAAGTATGGAGATATCATATAATCATAGGCTTTCTCGTGTGTTACGTTTTTCTCAATTTTTTGTGGTATAGAATTCGTTTTGGTCGGAATAGTATTGAATAACTCATCTCTTTTTATCTTTACCTGTTTAAAAAAATACATGTACCTATTTATGCATTTATTTAAGTAGGTATATTATGTTTTTTATTAGGTAGTAAGTACTTAGTTACCTGATCTAAATTAACATCAATTATATCTAGATCAAAGTTGATAAGATTTAATTTCGGAATCTGAAAAAAATATTGGATAATAGAGATTAAATAAAATATTACATTATCTCCAGTTTTATCTCAAAAAACTATATAAATAAGCTACCAGTGGATCATCCTCCCATTTACAGAGATTAGAATCGATATCTTTATTCAATCCTTCCTCTCTTTCTATTATAGTTTCATTTGACTTAGAGGATTCAGTATTTTTTATAGTAGCCACTATATTTTTATCTTTCTCTTTCATCAAGAATTCAATTTCGTGAGTCAAATTATTTATCATTTCAGATTTTGCATTTATTGCTTTTATTGTAATTGGTCTCTCGTTAATCATGAAATTTGCTAGTTCTACGGCGCGTGTTTTGGTCAATTGAACGTATATCTTGCGTCGTATTTCCATATTATCATAAAGCTTTGTTATTTCTTTATCCAGATCATTAATTGTTTGTTCAGATGTCTTTTGCTTTTCCGTAGCTTTAAGCAATTTTTGAACAAAAGGTATACTTTCGTATCTGGTTTTACACTCCAACCACATAGTCTCATACTTCTTTATTCCTTCGGTAACACGTTCTGTAACATCTGCTTTTCGATTTTTCGCTAAGAGCCATTCTTTTTTCAATTCAACGCTAGCTGATTTTAAAGTATCTTGAGCAATTAGCATACTGTAAAAAAAATGTGATGCATACCTCCGCACAAATAAATTTACAGTAGGAATTAGATTTCCCTTCTATTAAAGTGTAAATAAATGCGCATTAAGATGCACGTTAATATTTCATATCGGTTACCGAGGCTGACAGCGATATATCAGACAGACATTGAAATCTGAGCCGCAGGATTGTATGGGTAGATTGGGTAGGTAAGTACTCCCGCAATCGCCATAGGTTTACAACCAACAGCAACAGATAGGTTTGCTACGAAATCTACGCACGCCTTAAGTGAGAGTGAATGAAGTTGCTGCGTTTAGACTTCACGGAAGTGAAAGTGGAAAAGCAGAAAAAGCAATTAGGTAGAACACCTACATTTTTAGAAGCGAAAAATATATTCAAGAAGCACTTCGGATTAAACTGGCTGGCTGGAAGAACTAAATAGTTTTCATAATACTAAGCCTGTCTTTCACCAACGATGGGTACCTACCGTTTTCACTAATGAAACCCAGCCTAGGTGGCAGCTTATGAACCTAGTAGGTATCCTAATCTAATTATTGTGAGTGTGACCTCCACCATGGGCATGGCAACGACCCATGCGTCGTTATAGAAGTAGCAGTTTGGATTGATTAAGGTTGCGCTAGAGTAGGATTTGGGAGTGCACTTGGAGCGCCAGGCACTAATAATAATTCCGACGGGGGTGGTATCCATGGGGATTTCCGCACGATAATAAAAAGGCACTAATAATAAATAAATAATAAAGAGTGGAAAGGCCATACAGACTGGAAGTTAACGCCCACATTGCGGAAACTGTCACGAGGTTACCGCGTTGGAAACGAAAGTCAGCATAGGTGCAGCAGGGCCACGAGTCTGTGCCAGCCAGGGCTTCAGCAAGCCTCACGCTTCAGACCATGGTTTTATCTATAATCTGGTATGGTAGGTGATGTATGGCGGTAGTTGTAACCCCATATTTAGGTAGGAAGGTACTAAAGTTACATTCTGTTTAAGTATCACTAAGTACATCAGAGAAGTCGTTTAGATACCTAATGATAAATAATTAGGCATAATAAGTGTATCTACACGTACCTATGTACCTATGTGAATTAGGTACCTACGGAAATCGTCAATGATGTAAGTCCCTATTGAAGATGGAACGAAAGGCCCTGTAATAGGTAATAACCAGTATGCTCTTTTGAATTTTTTTTTTATGCTCACCTCCGTATTTCCTGTTCAGCCTGCTTGATCTCATTCTGTACTTTCAAGTTAGCACTATTAATGAAGCTGCAAGTTTCCCTGTGGCGTTCAGTCTGTTTTTTCAGCTTATGTAGCAAAAACGCTTGTGCTTTAATAGACATACAAAATCACATGAGTCCTTTAAAACTTGATGTTTGTTTGTGGTTGTAGGTACCTAAGTATCATTTATAGATTTAGCTGATACCCGCGCCTCCGCCCGCGTGGAGTTCTGTGCAGTGCTATTCTCTAAGCACACAGCCTTGGGTTCGTCGTCGCTGCGACAGCAAGATTAGTGGTAAAATCCAACGGAGCAGTGGCTCTTGCCCTAATAATCGGCTGCTTTATCACGACACGTTACCCGATTATTAATGCCTAGAACCTCATCACACCGAAGCAGTTCGTTGCTGTCGCAGCGGTAAACTGCTTATACCTATGTGATAAACATTAGAAGTAAAATCAAACGGAGCAATTGCTCCTGACCTTATTAATCGGGCGACGAGTCGTGATAGGCTGCTTTATCACGACACGTTGCCCGATTAGGTATGGCCTGAAACATGCCTAGACTATGTAGTAGGTACCTACTCTATTTGCGCAGTTACATGGACGTACTTAATAAAAGATAAAACCTATGAACGGTAGGTACGCGTTGAAGAATAGGTACAACTGACGACACTAATTAAGTCGTCGGCCCGTTTACTTTACATACCTACCTACAAATCGACATGCATAGTCAGCCACTACGCGGCAAACGTCATTCGATTAGGTAGGTACCTAATAGCGAAAAAAAATACAGCATGTCTTGTGCAGTGAAATTGGTGTAAAATTGTAGTACCTAACAGAGAATAAGAGAAACAATATCCAAAGAAAAAATATCCAAGAATCACATTTCAATCAAATTTGGGTAACACGAATACGTCCATGGGTTAACCGCTTCCATTTTTGTGAGTCTCGTCTTCAGCGCGTTCTATCAGTTTCTATCCATAAGTTTTAAATACGTTCATAGGTACCTCAGACTAAAGAATATGTTTAAGTTTTAAATACGTTCATAGGTAACTCAGACTAAAGAATAGGTACCTACTATTCTTTAGTCTGAGGTTCATACGCATTTAAACATTATTAGGTCTCATGTGGTCTAGCGCGGGGCGCGACCACCTTTTTTAACCATCATAAACTCATAATATTAAGAGTTCTTATAGTAATATTAGTTATTCTGTGGTTCTATGCATTTAAAACTAACCACGGACACGGCCTTTGAGGCCTCATCTCATTGGTTGAAATTTTTTGATAATTTAAGCAGGTAGACATTAGACATGTACCTAGTTAATAAACGCCAAAAACTCACCCTTGATGCGCTGGCTTGACAGAATTACTTTTATTTGGTACTTATCTGCTTCGGTAGATATTTTCTCTAAAGCTTCGTCGTCAGTCCTTTCTTCCATATTTTATAAAATAGGTAAAGTTTTTCAATTTCTACAATAGTTAAAATATGTACTGCAAATTGGAAGGAAGGCAAAGAAAGTAATGGTGGGTGGCGGGATATTTTTTTTTTTAATTTATCAGAAACAAGGAACTTTCCTAAAATATTTTTTTTTATTGGTAATAGGCTCGCGTTTGACCACGATCTCACCTGTTGGTAAATGATGATGTGGTCGACGGTCGAACACGCTTGCTTAGAAGAAACCTATTCACTCTAGACTTGAAGACTCCCAGATTGTAGCTTTCCGGAAATACAGACTCAGGCAGGGCATTCCACTCTTTAGCAGCACGCAGTGTGGGTATGAGTGGGATATCCACCATGTACCGGTGGCGCGTTGCCGTACGTCTAGTCGTTCGGTGATGAAAGGGGCTTGGAGGAATTTGTAGAGGAAATATGTAGTTTTTTTTCTTTGTTCATTTACAGGTTTTATAATTATTATATCTTACTATTAAAAGCATAGGTAGGTACCAAACAGCTCTTAAAAATACCTTTATAATCTTTAGATGAATTCATCTAAGTTTCTATACCTACTATTTTTATTACGGTCTAATATCTACCTATATGGTGTAAGATACCACCATAGAACAGCCCTCGCCGAGCTGGTTAATAGATAAGTGTTTTGATTAATATGTAAATATAGTGCAAGTGGGTTGTCTAGAAATTTCAGATATGGTTAATTATTTATTATCTATGATGATGATGATGATGATGATGATAACAAAATTATCTAATAATTAAAAAAAACATTGCACTGGATTATGACTGGATTGTATAATACACAAATTCCATATCAATCAAAGTGAATACCTATCTACTTATGAATTTACCTATTTAATATTGTTTAATTCTATTATACACACGCACGGCGCACGTCTATGAAATGCAAATTAGAAGATAATTATAAACATTTACATTAAGCTAATCATCTATCATTAAAATATTAGGTAGGTATCTATCATTTATTAGGTAGCTACTCTCCTAATAAATAACAGATGAGAGTATATACTTATTTCTTATACCGCATCTTAGCATAAATCGAAATACCATCAACGCGCTTTTTACCCGACTGCGCAACGCAAAGGAGTGGTAATGTGTTTATCAGCCTATGTATGTATGTATGTTTGTATGTTCCTTTGAAGCACTATACAGACCAAACGCCTGGGCCGATTTTCATGATTCACACGTCAATCGATGCCTCTTAGTCCGGCGAGTGTCACTAAAGACATGACGTCAGTGAAAATTCAATATGGCGACTACAGGCCGCCATATTGTGAAAATTAAAAAAATGAAAGTCACGCGACATGATGATGAAAAAGGCTAGTAATTAAATTTATAATTATGATATTTGTATCATCACTAAACATTGGAAAAAAATTGGGCTGATGATAAATAAACGGCTTAAATTTAAAAATTAAACAATAAGCAAAGAAATAAAACTGACATGTTTATTACCTAAAATTTTATTTAACAAAATAGTGTCATACAGTTATTTAAAATAACAGACATAAATGATAATTTGCATACAACCTAGCATCCTAATTAAACCAGGTACTTTTCAAAAATTTACCCACTAATAAAAAATAATTAGAGTAAAAGGACAAACAATGACGAATGCAGCACGAAGGAATGTTGGCTGACGCTAATGTCCACACAGTACATACTACTCATCGTTCGGTACACGAAACTGGCTATTTACACTGACCCACTTTAAATTCTCGATTCATAATAAACATAGTCTAATATAATAGATCCATTACAACCTTCGGCATAACAATTACGCACTAGTATAGTTGTTCTATCTCAGGAAGGCGGGTGAGCAATAGTAGTATGAGTGTCTTGTAAATACGCGTGCATTTGTGTGCGAAAAGTTCATGTCACGCAATGTCACGTCAAAAGAAGTTCTTGTAGCGGTAGTGGTAGTAGAACAATAATTGCAAGTAATTAATTTTTGATAAGTATACTGATCGTAAATATTTTTGTAGATTTTGTTACCCAACAATTAATAAACTAATAATTTATTAGTCCAATGCGATTTATTTTTTGGAATAACATGTTATGGGATTAGGTAGATAGGGAGGAAGGTAAAGGCCAATTTTAATAATTCATACAGAAAAGAACCGACTTCAACTGCATCAAATTGAAATGGAACCACACGGGAAGCGCCAGCTATCAAATAAAAAAAGAATCATCAAAATCGGTTCACCCAGTCGAAAGTTTTGAGGTAACAAGCATAAAAAAAATACAGTCGAATGGAGAACCTCCTCCTTTTTGAAGCCGGTTAAAAATCTGTAAATTTATTATATGAATATATTTTTATATTTATGCAAATTATTAGGAATCTGACGAATCTGTGTCGCTATCGCCATCACTATCATCTTATAAATTTATGATGAAACCGCACCAAGATCCGTTCTATAGTTTTTATGTCCGTCGCTAGAGCGATAGACGTAAAATCGACTTAACGAATTTTGCATGCTGACGGTAGTTCTTTTTAGATTTTGGCGCGAACGCATTATACACTAGTGATCCGGACCGCGGCACGGGCCCGACTGACCGCTCCAGCCTTTACGCACACGAAAGCAGTGTGTAAATATACGTTTAACTACAACCAAAGCAAAACCGCCTTCATAAAATAGAACATCTATACCATATTATAAATATCCACATGCTGATTTACACAGATCACGACGGTTAGATCGCTTTCAAACGATGACTCACCAACTTTGAGAGCTACAACTTTATAATACTGTTAGCGGAACTATAATAAAATTGCTTTTGTCCATAATGTACACCATATCTACACACAACTCTAGGGAAACTTGTATCAGAGGTTTCACTATAACTGAATATTCTATAGATATTTCTCATCATCATCATTCTCTGAACCTTTTTCCCAACTCAGTTGGGGTCGGCTTTCCAGTCTAACTGTGATGCGGCTGAACTTCGATATTTTACGTGGAGCGACTGCCATCTGACCTCCACAACCAATGGCGATATCGAAGTTCCAAGTTAGACTGGTTGGACTTTTGAGGGCTCCAACTACCCGTAACGACTGCCATAGATGTTTGTATGGCAACCGGGACCGACGGCTCAACGTGCTCTCCGAGGCACTAATAAACCTGCGATAAATACACACATAACTTCGAAAAGCATCGAAAAGTCATTGGTGTGTGCCATAGTGAACCTGGGATCGAACCCGAGACCTCGTCTCAACAGTCCATTACCCAAACCACTAGGCTACCGCGGTTCTATAGATATTTCTATAGATATTCAATAGAAAATAAAAGTCACTCTTCTAGTTTTTGTTAATTTGCCTAATTTACCATTCGCTTTCGAAAGTGGTGACAATATAACTTAATAATATTTTTCTATTTTGAACACAAAATGTTTGTTACACATTTAAACTTGGAGCATACGAAATCAGGTCAAGTATTCTAATTTTGCTTTGGCTTCATTGACTGGGTTGGTGTCACTTAATATATATAACACTGGTCAAGTAGAACTGTATAACGACATGGAGGGCTCCAAGAAATGAATTTAATGATTGAAGACAAAAAAGTGCTATGTGCTTGTTTACGCAAAATGATTATTACTGAGCTACCTATATCGTAATCAGCAGTAGAGTAAGGAATGTCTAATGTCAATTTAAAGGTTTATCACATCGATTCATTCGCACAGAACTCAAATATTAAGCTATGAGAACAACTCAAAGCATGTCAATCTGGAATAACTTAATAGTAATACTTATAAATACATATTTTTAAGAATACCTACTGGGTCCCACTTCAAATTATAATAGCTTTATTATAAAATTAATATACTTTGTACCGCCAACATTCACTAAGTGCGATAATCACTATGCAATCACATAAAAAGAAATCGATACATACATAAAGTGGCATGTTCTACATGCGCGGGACGTTTAAATGGAAAATACCCTGTATACGTCCTTTTTATGTAAGCACACAGCGATCCATAAGATTTGTCTACTTTTAAAGTTACATCAGTCGAACGGTAAATTTTTGAGGAAAATAGTTTTTACATTCAAATATAATATACATTCAACAACATCGAAACTCACAGTCGGCGAACTTAAAAGTACATCCGAAAGATTTCACCGTGGGGCGACGTGTCGCCCCGACGCAGGAGCGTCCGAAATAATCACGGTTCTTCCAGAATTTCGTCCGAACGGAGGGGATTTTAACGTTTTTTCTACGGGGCAGCCGCTGGGGCCAGCCGGCGGCTCATTAACTGTAGGGCTGCGGCGGTAAGATCTCGGTGAGCAGACGCTTGAGGCTGTCGATGCCGGTGAGGAAGCCGCAGTCGGGCCCGTGGTGCGGAGTGGCCGTGGCCAGCGGCGACTCGGCGGCGGCGCCGGCGAAGGCCGTGTGCGCGAAGTCGATCATGCGGATGTCCACGCGCTCGTCGGGCGCCGCGCGCGCCGGCCGCGGCGCCGCCCAGCCGTCGCGCGTGCGCACGCGCTTGCCGCTCGCCTCGCCCGCCTCGGCGCCCGCCTCGCCCGCCTCGCCCGCCTCGCCGCCCTCGCCGCGCCACGACTCGCTGGACGTGGACGAGTACGCCATCCAGCTGTCGGCCGAGTCGGGGCTGGGCGGCTGGCGGCGCGGCGAGTGGCCGCCCACCTCGCCGTCCTCGTAGCCGCCCATGGTCTCCTCGCAGTGCGGGCGGAAGGGCTCGCGCGCGTCGCTGGAGATCTCGTCGTGCAGCGTGGACATGTCGAAGTGGCCGCGCGCCGGCGCCAGCTCCGTGGAGCTGCTCGACGCGTCGCCGTCGTACTCGCTCGCCCCGCCGGCCTCGTCCGCCGACAGCGCGCTCGGCATGTCTCCCTCGAACACTATTAGCAACGAACTGCAATCGGAAACAAAACTATAGCATTATATCTTATCACGAAATATAACATTCTTTAGTAGAGGCAGGGGTAAATAATATCTTGGCGCTAATATTACCTATTGCCAAGATTATATCATACTGATTTCTTCAATATAGTGACTAGCCAGTGAGAAAAAGAAGAATTTGCACATTTTTAAATAAAATTTCAGTAGTGGCCCCGTCGTCGAAATTCTGGTTTACCATAATGAATTTATTGCAGATACAGATAAATGTCAACATTCAGGGCAAGACTTGAACCCGTGACTAGCCCCTAATTGTAGGCTGCTTGAACTGAGCTACTTGTGCACAGGTATACCATATACATATATTTACACTCTGTTCTGGTGAGAAGATGCGAGTTATCCTGACTGACCTGGATAACCGAAATTCTCGCGACTCCTACCAAGAACAATTGTTTGGGTCACATCTTGGGTTGTAGTCTCGTCCTGGATGTTGACTTTTTCGTGTATTAAATAGCTAGTATTCGGTAGAGAAGTGAATCGTTGCGGGTGTGTAGTTACCACGAGTAGAAGCGGTAGCTGGTCTGCTTGGCGATGGCGCGGCGCAGCGCGTCCAGGTCGCGCAGCACGCGGCGCACGACGCGGTCGCGCAGCGCGCCGCCCGCCGCGAAGAAGTCGCGCAGCGCGTCGCGCAGGCCGCTCTCCGACAGCGCGCGCCCCCAGTACTTGTCGCGCCGCACGCACGCGCCCGTGCCCGCCTCGAACACCTGCCGCCAACACCGACATGCCACTGTACCACTGTATCACTGTATCACGGGGACAACCAAACACACGACCCACACCACACTGACACAGTATCAACAAGGACGTCGAAGAGACACCACTACTGCATCAGCTGTATGTACCTAAACCTTTCTGTGTCGGAATTATCTATCGTATGCAATTAACAAACAATTAAAATAGGCAATATAGCCCAAGATTCGGCTTATGTGGCTTTTAGGCGATAAGCCGACGGCGGGACGGGCGGTCAAAATGACCGCGACGCACTCTTATTTGTACGACTATAAGGTTGCATTTGTCCGCCTAATAGCTCATGTCACTTGTCAGACATACGCGAGCTAAATGCGATTTAATGATTGTAATAATAAGAATGCGTCGCGGTCAATGCGGACTCGCCCGCCCCGCAGTCTGCTTCACGCCTTATGGGAAGCGATTGCCATCTGTTATCAACCCTGATAAGACTTGTGGTGCAACTCCTCTCATCCACTTTAAAATCTTATGAAAAGTATGCTATGCAGTGCCGAAATCTGATGTTCATGTATCTATTTTATAGATTGTGAATAATTAATTATTGACAACCTTTAATTGGCACTCAGTCACTATCAAAATTTAAGTAATACGAGTAAACTGTTAACTCGCAACCAGTTTAGTAGAGAGTTACTACTCTCTACCGAATGTTTTTTTAATTATCAAGACAATAAAACCTAACCCAAATATCTATCTCAACTTTCTAGAACAATAAAAGCGTAAAACTGTGTGTTTCCGCACCTGCATGCCGCACAGCCTAACGCCGAGCGTGGCGGACGTGCTTGCCGCACACTTGGCGATCTGTTTACTGCGTTTCTCCGCGGACGCGTCGTCACCGTGCTGTCGCGTACCCATTTTGAGATCGAGCACGCACGGCCGCCGATACGTGGACGTTATATTCTCCATCATCAGGAAATCTGTTAAATAACAAAGGGTAAATATTATTTTAGTTATTACGTACGCAACTTAAACGATCTACATAGCTAATTGGTTTTTAAAATGATACTTACACTGCTTGTTTGTATTGTCTATGTGTGCAATACTTTTTAGCACGTCGTTCGCATTGCCATTTCGGTGTACTTTGAATCTGTAAAAGAAAAACTGCCAATGTATCATTCCGCCACGGGCACATCAAGCTACGATCGACACATAACCATAGTTTAGGAGCTAATGAAACACAGATTTGTGATTATCTGTTATATTGTTACATTCAATCAAATATTATCATTACCACGATTCCACGACGCAAGTCATTGGGGGCTCGCAGAGTGAATGGGTCGTGCATCGCTCACGCGTTAGTGGGATAGGCATGTAAGTATTGCGATCGTATGAATTAATGGCGACGTCGGTTGCCGGGCCGGCGTACGTCAAAGCTTCTGAAATATGATAAAGGACACATGACAAGTGTCAAGGAGTGACGGCCGCGTGCCGCGAGTCTCGCGGATACGCACTTGAACACATCGTCGCGCTTGCGCTTGCCGCTCAGTGATTGCTTGCGCCCGTTCTCGTCGCGGAAACTAGGAGAGTAGCGTTTGTCCAATTTGGGGCCTCCAGTGTTAGATGCCTGCATCACGCCTGAAACAAACAGCCTCGTCATCAATACAGGGCTCACTTGCACACACAGACACTATTGTAAAGTATAATAGCACTGATTTAATTTCATAGTAACTGTGGTAGGTAACTAAAAAAAAGAAATGTCATCACTTTCATTATTAATGAATGAAATTTATGAAACGATAGAAGATTAAACTCAAATTATCCCCAGCCGGGTGTTGACCCCGAAGCTGGTCAGTATGCAAATGGATCGACATAGGGACACACAGTGAGTTTACTTTATCCACTATCTACGTTGGTAAATTCAATATTAACTTACTATAGTGCAAGTTGCCAGCGTTATTTTGATGAGGAAGTGAAAAAAAGGGTTATTTTGTTTTAATTTAAACAGGGTTTGTATAACTTTTGTACAGTGTCTCATGAAGCGTGTAACTGAGCTGGTAATCGTGTGTGTAACAATTTTGATGCAGTTGTAAGTAGGTAATGCATGTACGTGTTTATTTATGCGAGTGTGTATAAGTGTGGTATGGGGTGTAGTTTTTAAGTAAAGGTTTACAAACCCAGAATGAAAAATTACCGCTAGGGCGCTATTAGGGGCGGTTGTGTGGTGCCGCGTCCGGCGTCGCTCCGCCCGCCGCAGCGCCGCAGCCCTTGCGACAACAAGGAAACTAATATTGTGTTCCTGACCCCAGGCCCGCACCCGCTCGCTCTCTAGCTCGCATTCAAACCCGCCCGCCGCGCCCGCGCCTATGCGAGGCACGCCATCAACCTCTGACTCAACATTATATCCTAGTGGCGTTCGTGCACACATTGAACTTTTACTTTTTGTCACGTTTCACTTAATACTCCGTACACACTCAGTACTGGCACCGTTTCTTATGAGTTCAAATAGAATACTTCGCTAATTGAACAGAACCAACTTATCAGAGAATGATAAAAGATATTTGCACCTTTTTCAAACTTTCAAATCATTCACTGATGAGTTTCTCATTACCTACAACAAAAATGAGTAAATACACAAATCATTTATAACATAGGTCAATCTTATACACACTAATAAGCGAACAAAATTTAAACGTTAACAATTACAGGCAAAAACTGAACAGGTCAACAACTTTAAGACAGTACAGTAACAAAAGTAAAAGTTCAATTAGTCTCATTTGATGCACAATGTGATCAATATGAATGTATAACTGCAGTACCTAAGACTATTTCATTTTTTAAAAATGCTTGGGTAAAGCTAGAGCACAGAGATATTGCCATATTGTGCACCACTCAACAAATATAGCTAATAAACAGCTATGTTCTTACGAAAGAAAATAACTCAATCAGGCTTCGATAGAACTATTTACCCGCCTTCACTGAGCTTTATAACAACGTTGACTCACGTAATGGCAAAACTGATGTTATACTTTGAATGATGAGAATGAACTAATGATGCCATTCATTACAAAATGTCTAAATGCACAGTATCTGAACCAAAATACTTATAGGGAATAATAAATCATTCTAGTATTTTCTAAGACATTTATATTTATATACCAACTTACCAAATCGCTTGTTTGTTATAATTAAGTAGTTTGTTAAATTTAAATCTAATAACTAAGTATACATTATTAAGGATATCCATAAAATTTTGGATAGGATACTTAGTTCTGAATGTGAATTTATTAAATTTCGCGGTCGGCGGGTTTGCAGAATATCAACACACATCCATCTCATTCATATAGGTACATAGCTCAATTTGAAAATGATGATTACGATCATCAAGCAATAAGGAAAGCTAATATCAATAAAATTATTCACATAATATTGTATTCACAGCTTTATGGTATCCGATTGCGATTTTATTAGATTATCTAATTATCTAGTACCGAATGACGCAAATGATAAAAATAATAATGTAGGTACATTATTTTTTATATTTGACACGTATTGTGAGATTACGAAACGTTTCAAAACAATTGGCAGCAATGAATCCATGTTTCGTAAGCCCGATTAAAAAAACATAAGGCTGTGGAAAAACTGATAAAAACATTTTTCATATCATGATTAATCGATAACTTCCTTAGGGCTTCATATGCAAAACAACACATTTAATATGTAAATAAAAATTAATAATATTATAATTAAAACAGAAAATATTGTAAAATGCAATGAATGAACATGATGCATTTAGCGAATCGTAAAAGCGTACCGGGCGGGCATTGATTCTCTGGGAGTGGCCAAAGGACTATAATGCTCACCTTTGTATCTGGGTACGAAGTTATGGATGTCTTCAGGAATGTTCTGGTAGAAATGCAGCTCTCGTATATTAAGCGGCTTGATTACGGTACTGTCGTTTAACACCAGCAGTCTGGTGTGACCCCCGACCTGAAGGCAAACGGTCAAAACGTGTCAAATATAATGCCTAGGTGCAAAATATATTTCACAATATTAATTAAAAAAAAACTGTTCACAATATTTCTAAATACAACTAATAATTAACAACAAGGAGAGAGGCAAATAAGCCATCCGAGTTTATACATTCAAGGCTATGCAGAGTTAAATTGCGTACTAGGTACTTCATTAAAAGATACATCTTAGTAATTAGCCCGTTAACTGCGTCGTGTCATTTTATATTTACTACAGTTAACTGTCAATATGGCTGTGGGATGGTGTAGGTAAGTTTTTGGGTATAAAAGTTGGCATTGAGTACCAAAACCTCCCTTTTAGTCCAAAATTAAAACAAAACACCACCCTGCGTGTCACATACGTACAGTATTAGACCCAATTACCTCTTGTGAGTTTTTAATCACATAAACTCAGCAGCAGAGATTTACTCAGTAAAGGTGCAACTTGTATCTTAACTTGTGTCTGAGGAAAAATTATACCTCATCTGCATACCACATACGGTAAATCCGTATGGTTATGTAAGACTCATTTCCCTGTTGTTTGACGATAAGCAAGATATAATGCAGGCACCATCACCAAACTTGGCGACGTTCAGAGACACACCGACGTTGGTGACTGGTAAATCAGCCGCAGCCATATTTAGGACGACAGAAGGCGCTCGGCAACTAATAAGCGCGCCTCCATCGTCCGGCTTGGCGGCGCGGTGACCGATAGGATCAGCAAGGGCATTCCCGGTTGGCAACCCTAACTGCAACTAAACATTGATAACATCAGTACGTGAGTCATTTGATTGGCCATGATTGTATAAAGTAGTTCTAGAGAGGAGGTCGCTGCACAGTGCTCAAAAATTTTAATTTAAGGAGCAAAAATGACAACTTTTGCGTTTAGCGTTTCTTTCGACCATATTTTCGCAAATGGAATCGTTAAAGTATCTATTAGATTCATTAGGAACATAATATAAACTTTATGTGCATGTGTGAACAAATAATGGCTTTGGAATTAATTTTTACATTTCTTAGTGCATATATATTTATAGCTTAAAATAAATGAACGAAAAATATTTAAATCTACTCGATTCTTTACTTGAACTAAAATAAACGTACCTACTTAATAGCTATCAAATACTTACCTATACTAAAATTGTATTTGGAATTTAGCAATAAACTTGCAAACCAGTGAAATACTAACAAGAATTATTCAAAATTGTGTTACGAAACACGGGTTGTAAGATTATAAGATAAATAAATAATTGAAACAGAACTATTTTTAGCGGATTCTATAGCGATTTATTTGTTGGTATTAATTAGGATTGCCTTGCAATCCTAATTTTAATCGAGAAGATAATATATGTGGAAATATGGTACATAATATAATTAAATCCAAGAAAAAGCAAAATACCACAAGACTTCATGCCATTGTGAGCTTATTCTGCGTAAATAATAACACCAACAATTAGTTCGGGTATAGATGTTTTATTTCACAAAGGCGGTTTAGCTTTGATTGTATTTTTAAACGTATATACATATACACACATTGCTTTCGTGTGTGTAAAGGCAGCAAAGGTCAGTTGGGCCCGTACCGTGGTCCGGATCACTAGTGTATATTGCGTTCGCGCCTAAATCTAAAAAGAACTACCGTCAGCATGGAAAATTTATCGAGTCAATATTACATCCTATCGCTCTACCGACGGATGTAAAAACTACAAAACGGATTTTGTTGCGGTTTCATCATAAATTTACAAGATGATAGTGATGACGATAGTGACACAGATTCGTCAGATTCCTTATAATTACACAAATTACATAAACATTAAAATATATTAAAGTAATTAATTCAAGGTTTTTTAACGGATTTCAAAAAAGGAGGAGGTTCTCAATTCAACTTTTTTATGTTTGTGACCTCAAAAACTTTCGACTGGGTGAACCATTTTTGATGATCAAGAGGTTATTAAAGGAAAAAAGAACGCTTACAAGGCATGGCAGAAGGAAAAAGGGAATGACAATATTAAAGAAGAAAAAAAGAGAAAGTATGATGAATGGAAGAAAAAGGCCAAAAAAGCGGTAGCTATAGCTAGATCTCAGGCCCAAGAACAAATATATAATGCTCTTGATGGACCTAAAGGCCAGAAAGATATCTACCGCTTGGCAAAAGCTAGAGGAGAAAGAACGAAAGATGTAAGATACGTGAGATGTATAAAAGATGGAAACGGTAAGACTTTAGTAAAAGAAGATGATATAAGAAATCAATGGAAGGTGTATTTCGAAAGACTTATGAATGAAGAGAATACATGGAGTGGAAATTCAAAAGAGGTACAAGTGAATGTGGGGGTAGTGAAAGAGATTGATAGAGATGAAGTGAGAAAGGCGGTACGAAGTATGAAGAATGGGAAAGCTGTTGGGCCCGACGGCATTCCAGTGGAAGTGTGGAAGATACTAGAAGAAGATGGATATCTGTGGCTGACTTTATTCTTCAATAAGTTGTTGTATGAGGTGGCGATCCCTGAGGAATGGTGCAATAGCTCGCTAGTGCCCATTTTCAAAAATAAAGGTGATGTGCAAGACTGCAGCAACTATCGAGGCATAAAGCTCATGTCACATAGTATGAAAGTTTGGGAAAAAGTGATAGAGAAACGTTTGAGAGAGGAAAGCGAGATTACACAAAACCAGTTCGGGTTTATGCCTGGTCGCGGGACTACAGACGCCATTTTCGCCCTCCGCCAACTGTGCGAGAAATACAGGCGTGCACACAAAAACTTGCATATGGTGTTTGTAGATCTTGAGAAGGCATACGATCGGGTACCCAGAAAGGTTTTGTGGTGGGCCTTGAAAGAGAAAGGTGTGCCAGGGAAGTATATAGGGTTGATCTGTGCAATGTACTGTCGATCGAAAACCCACGTACGATCCGCGGCTGGCAACACCGATGAGTTCAGTGTCTCGGTAGGCTTGCATCAGGGCTCGGCGTTAAGCCCATACCTCTTCCTGTTGATAATGGATGCCTTGACATCGGAGATACAGGAAGAGAGCCCCTGGTGTATGCTATTTGCCGATGATATTGTACTAGTCGGTGAAGACGGGCTTGAGGTCCAGAGCAGATTGGAGGAATGGCAGTGTAGATTGGAGAGGGTAGGCTTGAAAATCAGTAGAGCCAAAACTGAATATAATGTTCTCTGATTTCGGCGGTCTCTCCAGTTTTACACCCATGGTACTTGATGGTGCACCAATACCAGTCTGCTCCAATTTCCGATACCTCGGCTCTCTTATCCAGGCCGATGGGGAAATTGATCGTGCAGTAAAGCACAGAATTGACGCAGGTTGGATGAAATGGCGACAGGTCAAAGGAACCATATGCGATCCTAAATTTCCCCTTAAGCTTAAGGGGAAAATTTACAAAACCATGATAAGACCTGCCGTCTTGTATGGATCGTCATGTCTGGCCTTGAAAGCGACGGATGAAAAACAAATGCATGTAGCGGAGATGCGAATGTTAAGATGGATGTGTGGTGTGACAAGAATGGACAGAATAAGGAATGAGTATATTAGAGGCAGTTTGAAAGTTGCACCAGTAAATGAAAAATTGAGAAGCGAGCGACTGTCGTGGTATGGACATGTTACGAGAAGAGATGAAAGTAATGTTGTTAAAAAGGTTCAAAGTATGAATGTGGAGGGCTTCAGGGGCAGAGGTAGGCCTAAGAAAAGATGAATGGAATGCGTGAAAGACGATATGGAAAGGAAGGGAGTGACTGAGGAGATGACATCGGACAGGAATGTATGGCGGAGAATGACATGTTGCGCCGACCCCAAATAATTGGGACAAGGGCAGGAAGATGATGAACCATTTTTGATGATTCTTTTTTAATTTGATAGCTGGCTTGTGTGTGTGGTTCCATTTTAATTTCACCCAGTTGAAGGCGGTTTTTTTAAGAATTATTAAAATTATCCTTTACCTTCCTCCCTATCTACCTGAACCATTTCATACCAAAAAATAAGTCGCATTAGACTAAAGTTATAAGTTTATTATTGTTGGATAACAAAATTTATAATAAAAAACCCCCGACTCACAAAAAAAGAACAATAAAGAACCTGTAAAAAGTAAAAAATAACTATTATAATTAGGTATATTATGACCTATCTACCCTAAGTATTGAACCTTTATTATTATTAAAGGTAGCTATATTATTTACGTATTCATATTTTTAACTAACAGTTTGTCTCGTCGGGGGGACCGCAAAACATCTACAGTTAGGATCTTGCGAGACAGACATACGATTAGGTTATGATTAGCAGGTGAGCGGTCCCCGACGAGACAAACTGTTAGTTATAAATATGAATACGTAAATAATATAGCTACCTATAATAATAATAAAGGTTCAATACTTAGGGTAGATAGGTCATAATATAATAGTTATTTTTTACTTTTTACAGGTTCTTTATTGTTCTTTTTTTGTGAGTCGGGGGTTTTTTAAATTTTTAATTTAATTTTTTTATTTCATGCTTTTTATAGGGGTACCTTAAGTATAATAGCTAATTCATTATTTAATATCAACATACGTATAGTCTATCAACAATTATTCAGAGCGAATGCGAATTGCGCGGAGTGTGGTTACAGAATTAGAAATACATTCCACGCCGCATATCTTTCGAATGGCTAAACCGATATTCATAAAACTTGCGGTATCGTAATGTATAAGTTATGACCTTTCATTTGATACCCAACACGAGTATATTTGAACACATTCAATTTTTCATCACCACTTCTACCCCCCATATTTTTGAAATGGCTTAACCGATTTTTATAAAACATAGCTAAGAACACTCTCCCCCAACCCATCTTTCAAACAAAAGAAACAGAATCAAAATCGGTTCATCCGTTTGGGAGCTACGATGCCACAGACAGACTTACAAACACACACACACATACACACACGTCAAACTTATAACACCCCGTTCGGGTTTCCGTCGGGGGTTAAAAATGCTTACGATCAAAATACTTACTGAAAATGTAGGTATTTGTAATTTGTAAAAAGGTAGAATTGCAATTATTGTTCTACTACCACTACCGCTACATGAAATTCTTTTGACGTGACATGAACTTTCGCACACACATGCACGTATATTTACAAGATCTATTGTTCACCCGCCTTCGTATACCTACTTTGAGATAATTTACAATTCAAACTATAAGACAACTACCATCTTCAGGCTCAAATAACATCCGAATCGTTAGGCTGAATGCAAGTATGTAATAATACCACCAAATAAATTGCGATAGAATCCGTTAAAAATAGTCTTATTTCAATGTGGGACATTCGCGTTAACTTCCGACAATATCATACTTGGATTTACTTATCTTCTCTTAAGAGAATAGGAACAAATGTTCATTACAGACAGCCTAGGCTTGTGACCACTGTGCGGCGCGGCAAAATACACAGAGTTGAACATTTTCTTTATCCGAAGATAACAGCGTAACTCAATTTCAGACATTGTTACAATTATAGGTATGTTTGCGCACGCTTTAATTAAAACATGTTCTTGAATAATTACCTACCTTTATTCAGAATTTGGAACATACCTACTTAACCCTATAGCATGCATCATTCATGCGCTCAACGTAAAGTGCACAAAACGCGCATTCGTAAAGTGAGGTGCTTTGTGCATTCATCAACCGATCGAATTGCTTGCGAGTGAGAAAATAGTATAAAAAGTATGGCGGGGTGGTGCCATTGACCTGGCAACGACGAACGCTTTACCTGGGCTGCGTTGCTTCGTGCGGGGTGCGACGAGGTCAAATTGTCGCAAGATAACTTGATCACAGTCTCAGGTAACCTTGATATTTAGTTATATTGTCAGTAGGTATATTAGGCTTCTTATTACCCTAAGCAGCCTAAATATTCTGATAATATTTTCGATTGGCTGTGGCTGGCTGTGGCTGTGTATATGTCTACAAAAATAATCTGCCAACCAACATTAATAAACTTCAACACTCGTATATCACATTGCAAACTGGCAAATCTAAGTACTTACCTATGTATTATGTATTTTCTTGACAAATGTTTATACTTATGTGCAAATTATTTCACCGGGAGTGCTTGCCGAATTATAGGCACTACAATAAAATGTAATATCAATAATAGACACTCTCGGAAATAATCTAACGTGTAGGTACCTTCACAAATGATTATAATTTATGACAAATTTTAAGTACTTACAAAATAGATTTGAAATGATTCCGCCTCCTCTAAGCGCAATATTTCAAAGAGACAATGGACAATTTTACGACTACTTTATGTACAGAACTACAGATACGACTTAGGCCGAAAGCAGACGGCGTTGCGGTCAAAATGACCGCGACGCACTCTTATTTGTACGATTATAAGGTTGCATTTGTACGCGCAATAGCTCTTGTCGCTTGTCAGACATACGCGGGTTAAAATGCGATATAATGTAAGAGTGCGTTGCGGTCATTTTGACCGCCCCGCGCCTTCATCTGCTTATCGCCTTACAGGCCGTGTATCGCCAACGATGACGCGTGACGTGACCAACAAAATTTGTAAGCCTTACTTATAAAATAATATACCCGACTGAACCGGACGACCAGACCGTCATAGTACAGTGTACACTTCACACCACATGAATTGTAGGTACGAGTAGCCATCGCAAGTGAATATTTTAAACAAAAAAAACTGAAACCAAAGGGTTTTTTTTTAATTTACAACAACCAAGTTATTCTCAAGATACTTAATGAATAAATGAAGTACATAATACATCTAAAACTTCGACTATTAAAAAAACTGCTGGTAGGTAGGTACACCCTATGTTGGCACATACTGTATCGAGTAAATACCTCCATGCACTTGCTCAAATTCACCAAAGTTATCCCAGCCAGGTCGGAGAGCTTTTAGGGATCAGTCGAAAGGACATGATAAGGTAAACACCCTCGCCTTTTCAATAACATCACGAGAACTAAACTGTTCCACTTCAATTTTTTAGGCGTCATTTTCTTCAGCTGGGTGCGTGGTTTCATAAAAGTTTATTACCAAAGCCATCTTAGTAGGTAATGTTAATAATTATCTTCGTTCTTTAGAGTTTTCTCACTGCTTGGCATTAGACGTGTAGAAGTCATATTGTAGTATGACCATTGCGAGAGGTTAAGGAAAGGAAAGACTTAATGGCGTTTGTAAGCCATTTATATTACTAGACTTCAAGATTCTGTATGATGAAATGTAAGTCGCAAGTTCGCAACCCTTTGTTATTGTCGATAATACGTGCGCAGATAAAAATTTGTATTGATCGATGAATCGCTTCCATATATTAGTGACATAATACCTATGTGCATTACAAATTATACAGTGCAAGCAACGTATAACATTGCGTCATGTCATGACTTTCTCAGAATTATACCTGCGTTACCCGGCCTAATATACAAATATTAATAACGTCACTCACCTTCATATCACTCCAACGTACATGTACCTTAAGATCGCACAGTTCTATGTAACCAAAGTATGTAACATTCAAATACAAAAGAGTAGCTGTGTGTTTAACAGGCAGCATGTTAAGAAGCATAATAAGTGTACAATACATGTAGAAGGAACGGAGTTACGTGATTTGTTGATACCGCACCGATGGTGATGAACTTAAATGAACTGTTGTCAAAATATACATATAAGCGACACGAGTAGGTATAATCTAATAACTCAGTCTAATAAGTATTAAGTTAATATCAAAAGTAACTTTCATTTAGCAATGACAGTAGTTACCTGATTGTGCAGGGGTAGGACATCCACTTCATGTCCATCTTCGGGTGAGAGAGGCGCGTGAACTACGCTAATGGTGGGCGGCTGGGCGCGCTTCCGTTCCGCGCCGCGCCGCTCCGGCTCGCCCATGCCCCAGCCGAGAGAGTACACCATCACTTCAGCCGAGCCACCGCCGCCGCTGTCCACCTACAGCAAATAAGCATTTCTCTTACTGCTGACCTTGTACTACTAAAGACTGAGAGTGTGTTATTGTCTGTCACCAAATTCTTATTAACATGTATCTGGAAATATGCCCACCGGACGGTAATTAAAAGAATATTATTAGTATTTTTGTAACGCCCACCACATCTCTACTTGTTTACGTTTATGACAGTTGTGGCATTAAACTCCGTGATTCTAGTCTAGACTAGTCTCGAACTAATGAGTACCTATTAACTACACCTCTTTCAGCTCACTTCGAGCTGTCAAAATAAATTCAGCCATCTAAATTTTAGGCTAACTCTAATTTAATATATCTGTCACTATACATTAGTTAACGTAAGTACATTGTTATGGTTTCCAAATCAATTCCATAATATGAAATGTTTATATACAACTTGTCATTTTGTAAGTGCAACATGATGAACTTATTGCAACAGTTTTTACTACCATCATCTAAACCACCTAATATCCCCTTAGTTTGTAGATCAACATAAATTATGTTTAATTCCTGACATCTCACTATGACACACAATGCACTCAGTCGTGACGAGACTGACATTAATGAATGTATACTAAACAAATAGGTATTATGTGCATTATCTAGTCAACTCCCACGTACTTATTGCGTAAGAATAATATAATAACTATTGCCAAATAGAATTTTTGAAAAAAATGAATTAGGTTAGTATTTGTCTACAGCTATAATAAAAGTTGACTATCATTTACCTAAAATTCGTAAATATTCAGAAGGAAATCAGTTACATTAAGAAAATTCTAGTAGTTGGTTCAAGTCCGACATGACCAAATAACCGCCCCCGTAAGCCTTTAAAAAGCAGATATTCATTATTTTTATCCTCTAATGCCAAACTAGCCCACGAGGGCAGTAGAGGACACAGAAGACTAAAATTTTACATAACAATCGATGTAAAAATGTTAAAAATGCAAAGTTGGATAAAACCTAGCTTAGTGATGTACAGAACGAACGTTTCGGTTCAATTGTAAACACAGACGTATTTACTATATTCTTTGTTTATTCTATCAATGAGACTGTGACGCAAAACCTCTACAATCGCATTCGATGCTAGAGCTGCGACGCGTCGGGATTACGTAGCCAGTGCAAAGCTTGCCAGCGGACTATCGCCCGCAAGGCGCGCGGCCGCGGCGCGCGTCACCAAATTAGAAGCGAACAGTGTTCGCATCTGTTTCGGTATATTTGCATGACGCACTAGCCCCGCCTTCTCAGTGGACGAAGCTTCTACGTCGCAACAGTAGGAAATACAATAATAGAAAATAAGAAAAAAACGCACGTTTAAATCATACGGTTAAACAGTAAACAACAGCAATTTGGCAAAAACTCGGCACTAAAAATATACACAGATTTTTTTCACATAAATAATATATTTTACTGCAATTGTTAGTTAAAAAAGTTAAACAATGAAGTAGGGATATGTATAATTAATATCAATAAACTTATTTACAGGCCCACGCAGTATACTCTACTATCGACGAGACCTTCAAACTCTTGATAAGAACAATTTATGCGTATGTTAACTATATGCTATAATTATAATGCTTTTGCGTGCTTGTAATACCAATGCTCAGAGACTGATTTTATAGTGTTACGTACGATGCGAATGTTAGTAGTGTAATATAATTAGGTCATCCATGAATGTTGAGAACGGAACCCCTATTAACCGGATTAAGAATATGAGGAGCTATTGCTTAAACATACAAAGTTAAATTTATCAAATGAGCACTGACGGCTGTAGCTGTTGTTGTTAAAAGTATTGCGTAACGAAATGGGAATGGAAATAGTCATTATGCGCAATGTCTAACACCGATGATCCAATCAAATCGCATGGTTTGTTAACAAGAACGCAAAACCACAAACTTCAAAGACAATGATGAAGTAAATAATATGAAATTAATATAATATATATATACCAAGGTAAATTGCTTATTATACCTACCCAATTTATTCGGTGAGAGAGAAACTGAATACCAGAAAATAATAATAATAATGATGATATTATTGCGATAGCTCTTAAACTATTTACTATAATTATATAGTGTGAATGGCAATTTTGATCTAAATTAAATGTACAACGTATCTAACGTATTTAATTAGTTTAGGAGTAACACTGTATTGTTAAAAATAGCTTCAAAAATGACACTGATTTTTTTTGTAATGTGTAAAGATAAAAATGGCTACCCTGTCTATTTTATAGACATGCTATCGCTGACTTTTATGTAGACCTTTTTATGTTATACATTTCCACAGTACATTATTTTGTACTATCTTCAATAGATTTCGCAGCGCACGCGATGTAAGGAACTTTTTAGGTCATTTTTATACACCTTGGGTTATATTAATGAAGTTTTAGTAAGGATCCCTAATTTATTTGAAAACAAATTATAGCCTATGTTACTCCCAGATATTGTAGCTTTCTATAGGTGAAAGAATTATTGAAATCGATCCCGCAGTTTCGGATCCTATTCGTCACAAACAAACAAACAAAAAACAAATCTTTCTCTTTATAATATTACTAGCTGTTGCCCGCGGCTCCGCCCGCGTGGATTTCGAATTGGGTTACATTATTGAAGTTTTAGTAAGGGATCCCTAAGTTTTTTCGAGATAAATTATAGCCTATGTTACTCACAGATAATGTAGCTTTCTATTGGTGAAAGAATTATTGAAATCAGTCCAGTAGTTTCGGAGCCTATTCGTTACAAACAAACAAAAAAACAAAAAAACAAATCTTTCCTCTTTATAATATTAGTATAGATTATAGTGTAGATGTAGATACCTACAGCATCAACACTAGTTAAAACTAAATAATGCTAAGTTATCCAACACTGAAGAATCGGAAGAATGTCCCTGAAATGTTGTGAAAGCATGACTGTTGAGTTGTAATTGGATTTCAGGTTTAGGAATTGTGCATAGTTTCAGTAACGTTGCCGTTGTGCAATATTCAATGTGATGGCTATTAATAATAGTTATCAATTTTATTAGTTCTTATTAGAAAGTGTTATAAAATGCGCACCTATTAAAATTTCCTCTATCTAGAACTAAACCTGACTGTCAATTCGGAGGGCCAAAAAGGATAGGTAAGCACTCTTTAATTTTTATTACGAATTGGTCATGCATGCTTACCATAATAATGCATTGTCATCGGAAATGAACTAACATAGAAATGCACTAAGTTCGACACCTTTCGGTAATCCATGCACAGCTAATATAACACAAGAAAAATGTTTGCTTGCGACTTTAAATTAATAACTAATGTTGATCTATGTATCTGTGATTAAATAGTTTTGCCAGGCCAGTACTAAATATCTTAATATATATAAATCTCGTGTCACAATGTTTGTCCTCAATGGACTCCTAAACCACTTAACCGATTATAATAAAATTCGCACACCATGTGCAGTTCGATCCAACTTGAGAGATAGGATAGTTTTGAAACGGATTTCGACATCCACGCGGGCGGAGCCGCGGGCAACAGCTAGTAAAGTTATAATTTAAACAAATAGGTCTTTTGTTAAATTCGATGTGTCATTCAATGAAGAATACAATATTAGTTTGCGTTGAAAAAAAGCTATTTAACATTGAAAATACAAGGTCATTTATTAACTCAGAAATTTCGTAGCAAGTGTTGCTAGCTATTTTGGACAAACGAATACTTATATACAATTTAATACAACGATGACCCTGACGTGAAGCAAGAATTCCGAGCATCCAGCTGTGTATAGAAATACAGTGTGCAGCATTGAGGTCTCTCTGCGGGTTGAAAGCATTATCTAGATGTGTGAATTTGTTAACTCCGAACAGTTGAGTCATTAGTGCATTGCCTACTTGTTATTGTTACTGTCCTAATTATTCAAGAACACTACTTTGGACCTAGTCGATTCGCATTGGATTGCTTTGTTTGTTATTCATTCTTTAATTTATTGCATGTAATTTTTGTAGAATTGCAAAGCATAAATAAATATAACCGAAATTTCACAAGTACCTATGCGTACGCATAATGACAAATATAGGTCACTGGGTTGCGCTATGCTATGTGGTTAGGGTTACATCTACATAGAATGTGATGCATAGACATAAATTTTGTAATAAATACTCCGTGGTAGGTGTACGATGGTGGAACACTTTAGAACTTTTTTTAAATTGCGTAGAAGAAGCGTCTTGATATCATTTCGATTATTACCTACTGGACTTTGGATAATTAAATCATCGCAGCGAGGTTTAGATAAATTAGTTAATTTATTGCATGAAACTCAGGTAGCACAGTTGGTTAGAGTATTCCCACTGTAAGGGAATGGTTCCGGGTTCAAGTCCAGTCCTGGATTTCTCTTTTGCCGACCTAAATTATTAGAACTGATTTGGATTTTTATCCAAAGCAGTTCAGTTCTTCCTCGGGGCAATATATAGATTTACACTAAAAGGATTGTACTCGTATTAGACGCTATTATTCTTCAACGCACCCAACTGAGTGGTTCATTTCAGCTTGATTTCAGTCTATGCGTGACAATGCACATCCAAATATGGCTAGAAATTATAAATACTTACACTTGCCTATGCTATGCACCATGCCCATTCTCAAGCGCCCAACTAAAATACTATTGACATGACAATGTATGAGACATGTTCAATGAAGACCTCTGCCAATTGTGCATGCTCTAGTACACTGCTCTACATCAACTATATACCAGATTTTTTTTTTCACTTGTTACAACGAGTGCGGGTGGTTATTCAGCAAAATGATAGCTTGAACTCATATTGAGCATGCTACAAGGGCGGGATTGTGTTATACACGTTTAGGGTAGAAATACAGACCACTAATTTTGTTTTAAAAATATTAAAACTTTTTATTTTTATCATATTTTAATGGCAGGGTTACTTATGGTAAAACCTATACAATTAGCAAAAATAGCAGTTAAAAAATATTATTCTAGAATAGATATAATAATACAGATCGGTCTATGCGGAGCGGTCGGGTACTGACGGCGGCGGTCCGCGTCCGCGTGACACTAAAACCAGCCTTAAACATTGAAATTAACCAAGTTACCCTGATGTACTTCTGATACATTTTTATGTGAAGTGTATGTGCAAAACTAAGTGAGTTGTAATTATGACTCTCGGTTTCAAGAAACCAATCAAATGGTAAGAGATTTTATAACAGTAGATAAATATATAATGACGAGATAATGGAATGCGACAACATACTTCACCGCTCACCACTATAATGTTCTGCCAACAACAATTATTCACTATTTACTCATTATTTGCTGCTAAGCAACACGACTGAATAAAGAATAAGAAGAACCAACGGGAAATAAAATGAACCAGCTAGGTAAATAGCATATATTGACGATAGATAAACGGAAAACGCACACAGTAGATTTTCCTTCGTCATAATCACCCATGACGGCCCTGACCTATGGACGGGCCATGACTATCAAACAAATGATGAATGTATCTGCAATATGATATTTATGGAATAAGAAGAATATAATGTATCGTATGCTCCCAGCTCGCGTTTTGAAAGACTTCTATGGACAATTTTACATTCGCTGAAGTACTGATTTCTAAAAACCCTGCTATATTATTTTCATTTGTCCTCTCTTGACGTATCTGTAAATAATTAATAATAACTCTCCAAAAGATGTAATTATTGTGAAGTAGGTAGGTGCATCCTCTAAAAATTGTTAATAGCTAAGCTTTATACAACGCAGAGAGAGCTGATTACTTTTACATAATACTCTTCACAAACAATAGGCTAAGTGTTAAAAGTAGGTATTATTGGGAAAATGTTTAAAAATATAACTTATTGTTAACTCTAGATTCTGAATAAACAAACTATAGCAAAGTGTTATCTGTCAAGTAGCTTCTTGATAAAAAGTACTAGATAGTTTTTTTGGACTTTAAGAGAAATCTAGTACTCTAACAATTACATTAAAATACTGAATTCTTCTGCTTACACATTAAAATTTAACTAAGTACAAAGACCATTAAAATGATTAAAAATGTGTGTTATATTATATCAGATAGTCATGTCTGCCACCTACGTGGTATAAAAATATATTTATAATTATATACTTTACAGATGGGTTGTTGATTGTTGAAGTACTCAATGGTAGATTTTTAATTGTTTAGGTAACAGTATTTCAATCGAGCTGCTGCACTTATTGATTGATCTAATTAAAGAGAGCAAAAGCTTTTTAAAAGAAATATATTCTATGTGTTGACAATATGGAACAAATAACTGAAAGACCGTTGTGTACAAGATAACAACAATAACAAGAGCTATTAAATATTCATAGGTAGGTCTAGGTAAGTATAGTGCACGGCATCTAATTTGACAAGATTTTGGAGTAGTGTGGGCCCCACTACTCCAAAACCTTGCCAAGTTAGATGGCGTACACTATATACTTGTTTGTGGCAAAATGCGTCGCATAGAAACAAGTATAGTGTACGGTATCTAACTTCGCAAGGGCCCACACTACTCCAAAATCTTGTCAAGATAGATGCCATGCACTATATAAGGTTAAATTAATTAACAGACAAACCACTGGCCAGTTCAATGGTCACTCTTTTTCTAACTTTGCGTATTTCTCCGTTTGACTTTCTGCCATTTTGTGAAACTTTCCTTACTGGTTCCAGTTCTGGTCATTTTGAGGTTCTGCGTCACTGACTTGCATTTGTGAATTTGCATTGGTGAATTACGACATTACATTTCTGACAAAATCAATAAAGATTACCATTACCTTATTAGTATACACCTGCTTATTTCCATTTAACTAAAAAATTTTCAAACGATGTTTATTTCTTTAGTCATGATCGTCAGTACTTCTTTAATCAAGAACGATGTCTATATCTTTAGTTCTTCCGTTCTATTTCGTTGGAGTAACTTAACAAACCTAGATCGTTGGAGAGGAACATTTCTAGAGCAGTAGGTACTGCATTTAGTCTCGTCTATGTACTCGTCTCGTATAATGCATGTGATAGGTATGTCTATGTTATTCATGATATGATATTGATATAATAAATAAAAATAAAATAAAATAAAAATTGTTTAATTCAGACAACCACGGGTCCATATTTTTTAAAAAGGAAAGAGCAAAATAAAATGTATGTAGTAGCCGTTATGGTTATAGTGTCTAGAATCTTTAGCTTGGTATGTATAAAAAATGGTATGTATAAGTAATGAGCAAATGAATACGTATTAGCAAACGCCTAACCTGTTTAAATCACTACCTACATAATTGATAATATAATAATACAATCATTGATCGACCGTGATCTTGATCGTATTGAATAATTTTATACACCCACGCCCTGTCATACTTCACTACTAGTAAAATTCGTGATGTGCATTTACTTTCGTGAATCGGTAGTTGTAGGTGATTGCGACCTATTATATAGAGCAGGCACATCACGTGGACAAGCATGCGCTCGATGCATATTTGCACGCCAACGTCAACAGGACTCATGATTATACATAATGTGCCAGTTAATTAACTTGATTGATATGATATTCTACCGTGATCGACTAACGTTTGTGACGTAGATTGTGGAATTTCCTACTGAACAAATACCGCTCAAACAGTGCCACAGTTAATAAACATGGTCTTGAATGTCTTGATATTTCAGCTGCGTGAGCGACTGAATTAGGTACCTACATAAACTTGAAACCACGACGCTATGGAGGATTACCGATCCGATTTTGATTTAGATTATGCTGGATTATGGTATTTGTCTATATTAATACATTTATTGATTACCTCTATTTTATTTTTATAGACAATGCTTGGCCGGAGTATCCGGCAAAGTCACCCGAGGTGCGAAGGAAATGCCTTAAGACTCGAGGCGATGTGCGGTTTTTAGTCGTTCCTAGGTTCTAGGTTTAACTATCTCTGATGGCCGACGGAGGTGGTATACCTGGGGATTTCCGCACAAAAATGGTGCAAAGTGAACTTATAGAGCGTAATAAAACTGATAAATGTAATTTATACTAAATACAACAAGAAAAGCCAAATGGCCAATCTTTGTTATGAAAACCGGAACAAAATGTACAGACTCTGGTCATGATGGAAAATTCCAGAAAGCTTTCTAGCTCCCCTCTGTGCACGCACACTTACGACATTACAATACTGTGCTGCGCCAGAGCAAGTCATGTTTGGCATCAACACTTTCACTGAATGTGCGATGCAAAACTACTACAGACCTAACTAGGGTAAAACCAGTTAAAAATGGGACAAAAATAAACATAAACGCACAACTATTAAAACTGAGCAGACTGGAAAATATTAATATTTGGGACAGAAATGAACTAAACAACTGGCTTTACTAGTTATACCGGTTAGTTATTGTCAAAAATTAATGTCGTGTTTAATTCAAGGGCATTAGTTTAAAACGCAGGTACCTACTCAAAAGTTTGGTATTATCATAGTATTATGTAGATCAGTATACAATAAAAAAGTTAACGCAGACTGTACCCTTAAAAGTATCGTAATGGATCAGACTTGCAATCCGAAGCACACCAAACGTAGAGGGTTTGAACTGTTCTTAACGAGTCAACTCTGAATTCAACCAGTGCAATACTGACGTAACGTAACCGCCACTATTTGTAAATGTAATTTGTCTTGGTTGTGGAGGCAACGCCGATCTATATCTATACTCTTCCATATAAATTAAATTGTCGGTTTGTATAAGATTCAATTAACAGGTTTTGAATGAATGATTGTATGTATGTACGATACATAGGTAACAAAAAAAAATATTTTTAACATTTTTGTCTGTATGTGCCATTTTCTCTAGGTATTTGAATGAAGTGAACTCTGAAATGGCTTTGCCGATTTTGACGGGACATCGTTGGCAGATAGATAATAATATTATAAGACGCAACATAGGCTACTTGATTCTGGAAAAAGACTCGTCGTATTTGTGTACATCCAATTGATCCAATGCTTTTAATTATCCTAATTAAAGCTGCAGAAGCTACATAAATAAGTGTGATGGATAAAATAAGAATCTATTCGAGAGGGAAGACGAGAGACGTAAGTAATTTTGCGAATATGGTGTATAGCCAATAACGCTGGACTTAATTGGCCATAAATCATTCTAATCATAAACAGTTCTTTGGGCAATAATCCCTAGTGAACTAATAACCACAATGCCTTGTTGCGTACTACACAATAGACGACTTAACAATAATAAGTACTAGCTGATACCCGCGGTTCCGCCTGCGCGGACTTCTACTTAACCAACTGCAAATGCGGATTTTAGGTCTGACTAAGAACTTTCTAATAAAAAACGAAAACCGAATAAACAACGAACGATTCTGAACGGATTTGGAAGCGGTTCCAAATCCGTTCATTTGACGAATTTCTAGTATTTTCTAAAATATCTGATGATGATGATGAAGATGCAACTGATTTACAGTTTTATAATAGCATAATTTAAAATAATTTAAATTTAAAAAAATGGATTTGTTGACAAATATGTTTTCTTAAACATTTTAAAACACGTAGCTGTTGAGGATAAAACCATCGCACCTCTGCCGCGCGGTAAGCAGGAATACCATAACCCTTTAGATGAGTCGCATATTCGTTTGATGCCATGTAACAAAAGAGCAGAGCGATCACCTCATCTCCACATGTAACTTTCATACTAGGTTAGTGGTATTAAAAAAGAGACGAGATAACTCTACATATTTGCAGCTAGACGGCTTCACACACTTCTCAGGGCGTTTTGTAGACCCTAATCACCGTAAAAACAGTTTGATTTTAGCCACAGTACCTCAATAAATTAATGCAGAATAAGCAAGCTGAAATGGCAATGGGCTGACCACATCTATCGAAGGACCGATGGCCGTCGGAGCAAGCGTAGAGACCGCGAGTCGGCAAACGGAAGGTGAAACCGCGCCCCAGCCAGATGGACCGACCACCTAAAAGTGTGGCTGGGATGACGCACATTGGGAGACCTATGTCCAGCAGTGGACGTCGACAGGATAATTGATTGATTGACTTCTATAAAAATGGTAGATGCAATCAAATACCGTATTCGTACAATGAATTCATTGTACGGATGGTGCAATGATTTAAGTGGTGATCTCGCAGACTAACATTGCGCGATCTGATCAGTGATCAAGCCCCGTAGTGTGACTTGATAATTGACAGAAGTCTGGTTCTGGGTACAGGTATATTGTGTCGTTTATGGTACGTTTATAAAATGTTATAAACTTCCAAGTCTTCAGATCACATGAGTTTAACAAAGTGAAAATTAGTTTCCCATCAGGTGGGCCGTGTGCATGTCTGCACCTTAGTGGTATAAAAAATGGTATAAAAGATAATTGATTACGTATGTTATTAATTTTTATCTTAATAACATACGTAATCAATTATCTTTTATAACATTTTTTTTGATTGAGATAAAATATCAACCAGGATGTTCTTAGTCAGTAATTTTAATGATGGGTAGTGAAAGTTGGGTTTGGCAGAAAAATCAAGAAAGTATAGTCAACGTAGTTTTAACATAAAAATTAGTTTCCCATCAGGTAGGAAAATGAGATCCCTGCGCAATACCGATATACCTACTTACCTATAAAATAATACATATTATGAGAGCGGAGTGGCTTGAACGATGATTTGGACACATAAAATGATTATTTAAATCTGAGTTAGTAAACAAGGGTTCCTACCACCTTTGTAAAGTGTCGAGAACTAAGCTTTCCACGATGATCTCTATTGATCCCTGGGGACCGATAGTAAAATAATGCAAGGTCACTAATAAGTAGAGATAAAACAGATAGGTAGCTCTCTGGCCAGATACCGGATATAAGGCCAACCTTGAAGCCGGATATCCGGTCGCCGGATATCAAGGCAAACGTTTCCTATTGGCTTACTGTTCCTAATCAGTTTGTGTAGATGCACGAACTATCGTGCAGGCTCCGGGTCTATTCAATAATGTGCAGTTATTGGTTTTATGTTTTTAAATTACATAGACCAAAAAATAAAGCACGCCGAGTTTCTTGCCGGGCGGCGCGGCGCGGCGGCGCGCGGTTTCTTCTCAGGACGGGGCCGCGTTTTAGTCCATTTGATATGCCTATACAGAATAAATGAATTTTTATTTTTACTTTAACAAACATTTTAGATACCTAAGTACCGATTGCAAAAGAGTTCATGAAATGTCTAGTTCAATTCATTTAGTTATTTATATTGTAGAAAACGAACGCAACGCAATACCTACCTACTATAGTTCCGTAATTTTCTGTCAAGTCTCCGTTTCACTTAATTCTTAATTCATTGTAAGTACCTAGCTAACAATATTTTTTCTTTTATTAGGTGCTAAATTATTACATATTGACCACTGCTCCTAAATTATACGGTCAAAGTAGACGCCAATTGAAATTTTAAAGTCAAATATTAACCATGAAACATACTGTTTCGAAAATGAATGCTGGTTGAGAATTTGAGATAATAAGGGGTCGCTCCAGACCGCAGCTTATAGTAGGTACTGTATCTGACAACCGTGTCGTTTAGTCAGATAGCGACGGTCTGACGTGGTGGTGCAGCGAGGCGGTACGTTACACAGTGGCGCGACGGCACGGTACCATCACGCGATCCAAACCGCAAATAGGTATCAACACGTATTCCAACTAGTAAAATGTATAAACCAGCTCATAAACGACCAACAGATCACTCAACGTCTAGTCGTGCTTCAAACTAGACTAGTTTCTTACGATTCCCATTCTGTTTCAAATTACAACAAGAAAAAAGAAAGTTAATTATTAACAAACAATATTACTATTTAAATAGCATATATTTCATCATTAACTCACTTGACTATAAACTTCCTTGAGCCCGCTCGTGGTGAAATCCCAATTTGGAACACGTTCACGATAAAATTGTCAAAGTCTATCACAAGCACAACCACTAGTTCACTACAACTGCCACAGAATATTACTCAACACACAGGAACCGAACTGGGTAAAGAACCAAGCGACGTAACACACTTTACTAATAATACCTACTTGCTCCTTCTTGTTCATCAAATAATACCTACATGGGCAATATGAAACAGGTTTTCTTTGTTAAAGCGTAGACACTTGCAGAAAAAAAAATGAACGCAAAAATAAAAGTAGCTTTACGAAACGCGAACACTTGTTTCTCTTGGCGTTGCGCACTAGTGACTGAGCTCTGAGCTGAGACAGACGATAGCGAGCGCAGCGCGAACCACGAATCAATGTTACGCAGCAAGCCAGTGTGTGCCGTAGGTCTGTAAACAGAAGTCGCACACATCTATGCAGGGGACACACGACCTAGTCGGATTAGAACAGTAGGGGACAGCATTGTGCCGCCACAGGAGTCCGTCTGGAGTACCTGTTCGACCACTACCAAATCGTGTAAAGTAACCCGATTTAACCCCTGTATCATATACAACACAATGATTAAGTCGACAATGCTACTGTTTGGGTTCACACCCGCAACAACGCTTAGTCAAACGTTTATTTAATCAAACAGACTACTTACCTCTGGCTTCATACAGAAAATTTGGTAAAAAAAACCAATCGTTTACATAAACCATTTCAAGCACACTTAAAATAAAGGAATCTAAAAAAGAATTAATAAGTCCTAGTACCCGAATACAGCGCTTCCTATCAATTACCAACTACCAATATGGCACCCAGTGGCTTAGATTCATAATGTATCATTTTTACCCGAATGCGCAACGCAAAGGAGTGGTAATGTGTTTAACAGCCTATGTATGTATGTATGTTTGTATGTTCCTTTGAAGCACTATACAGACCAAACGACTGGGCCGATTTTTATGATTCACACGTCAATCGATTCCTCTTAGTCCGGCGAGTGTCACTAAAGACATGACGTTAGTGAAAATTCAATATGGCGTCTGCTGAACGCCATATTGGGAAAATTAAAAAAATGAAATTCAACAAACTATGTCAAGTGGGGTATCGTTGAATAGGTATTTAAAAATCAGTTTTAGTTTCCTCTCAACATTTTTCGATTCGATTGACCGTTTAGAATATATATCGATTTAAAGTTGCGTAACAACCATTTTCACAAAGGGGTTTTTATTAGACAGTAGAAAGTCCAATCGGTTACAAGCTAGCTAGGTACCTACTCATAACTAAAAAGTTTAAAATAAAAAAATATAATTTAAAAAATTAAAAAACCCGACTGCGTAAAAAACTAAAAAGAAAAAAACAAGCACTCAGATGTCCGGTGGTCTAGAAACATAAAAACTTAACAGTCGGGATCCATTGAAAAATTAGATTTGCTGTCGAATAATAGATCCCGACTGTTCAGTTTTTATGTTTCTAGACCACCGGACATCTGAGTGCTTGTTTTTTTCTTTTTAGTTTTTTACGCAGTCGGTTTTTTAATTTTTTAAATTATATTTTTTTATTAACTCATTGAATCAACATTAAGAAGTAGTATGCTGCATGCTTTTAGGTTTGTGAAAGCACCGGAGGTCTTACTTTCTTTATATAGGTACGGGGGAGGGGGGGCAAGTGGCTTATCCCATAATTTCTTATCATGTGTCATAACTGTTATAAGTCCCTTTCCACTGTTTGAAGACGCACGTGGGGAATTTCAGGCTCATTCCAGTAGCACAGTAAGCGAGATTTTTGTCCATAAATCCCCTCGGCGCGGCGGCGCGACTTTAAAAGGAGAGAAGATTTATGGATAAAAATTTCGAAATTCCCCTTCGCAGGGGAACATGACATGGGAATATTGGAATAAGTTACCGCTAGCGTACTACATGTTGCGGTCCCAGTCGCTGGAATTCTCATGGCAACAATGTAATAATATTGGTAAGTATAAACTGTGCCAGTAGCCAAGTGGAAAAATTATTCTATTTGATCGAATCGTATCGAATAGAAACGTTTAGGTCGACCAATCACACTCCAGTGCCCGTAGCCAAGTGGCAAAATTATTCTATTCGATCGAATCGTATAGAATAGAAACGTTTAGGTCGACCAAAATTCAAAAATTCAAAATTCATTTAATTATTGTTTGTCACTCACAGGTAGATAGAAGATGTTGTCAATTACATAAAAGTCCAATCACACTGCAGCTCGTGATTTCGCCGCGGCGCGCGCATCGTACGCCGGCGACGAGCTTGGATGTGATTGGTTGACCTAATCTATTCGAAACGATAGCGATTTACGCTATGACACTTGTCTACGGGGGCTGCTCGTGATTTCGCCGCGGCGCGCGCATCGTACGCCGGCGACGAGCTTGGATGTGATTGGTTGACCTAATCTATTCGAAACGATAGCGATTTACGCTATGACACTTGTCTACGGGGGCTGTTTTATTTTCTTTATTTTATACCATTAGACAAATAAACAAACAACAGACGTCGGATATACGCTAAGTCGCTAATTTCTATAAGGTCAGACCTTGATCGACTTAAAAAAGTCAAGTATGAAAAGAAACCAATTGAATTTTGAAGGTCTAACATAAAAAAGGTTTTGTCGTTAACATAAAACGTGAAAACTTGTCAATACTTACATAACAGTCTCATCGGACAATGTAGTAGTAATTGAAAAAAGTTTTTGTTAGTCAATTAGGTTAATAAAAACTAATAGTTGCACCTTTAACTTCGAATCTATTCAGAGGGTGCTAACATCAATGGGTGCGATGCTCAAAAACTAATTACTTTTTGAGCATCGCGTATACGATAACTTAAAAAGATGCTACTTACTTTGGGTTACTATTGTTAGATTATAAATTATGTATTGCCTAGTTTGAGGTCTTGAGAGAAGTCCCTCATGGTTGCACCCTCCCTGTTGTAATAATACAAATTCGATTTTCCGAAATGTTTGAGGCGCTAGCCATATCATCTAAAATACAGTTTTGAACTTATTCAATTAACTGTGTTTACCTAGATCCGATTTCGCACTGCCCACAATACATGTTGACAAAATGCGGGATCGGGCAATGTCCTCTCAACAAATTCAATACTTATCATCACTTTTTATACTAATGTTTTCCATACATATTATCAATTTATAAGTGTTAGTCACACCGAAACTGCTAAAGGAATCTAACAAAAGAATTTTCCATTGCGTTGAAGACGATCAACACAATAACAAACAGTTGCAAATAACAAAAGCAACACTGGCTTAGGTTGAATTACTTTAATCTGTTTGAAATCGATCTAATCATAATGACAAAATAATAAAGTTTATAAGGTACGATTCGCCTCGTACCGAAGGAGGTAAATTTCACTCCTATATCGCGCCGGACTCGTGGTCCCCTTGTGATTTTCCCCTGGGGGGACCACGAGTAAATCGCATTCGCTCGTGGTCCCTCCGATTCACTCTTGACCAATTTTAACGAATAAGGAAAGAAAGAAAGAAAGAAAGAAAAGAAAGAAAACTAACTTTATTCATGAACACAAAGCGTACACAGATTAAAAAAAAAGCAATTCAAAAACAATATTATGTCATCACCAACAGACGCAAAAGCCCACGATCCGCGACCCACCAACCAATAGACTAATCCGTCTTTATTCTGTTTGTCTGTGGATGGACGCCGCGCCTGAGTTGGTGGGACGCGAACTGACATAGTGAGCATAAATTATAATTGACAATTATGACACGTGTAATATAAAAGATGTGTAATATGTGGCAGCCACGTGGCAACTTGCAAAGCACATGTTCAGCAATTTCGTTACGGACTGCCAGTGAGTAAAGTTAATTGAGTAGGTAATGAGAGTCAAATACCATGTATTACAAAATTCGCATCATATACGCTGTGTTCACAAATTAGGAATGGCACTCAGTATACACTGAGATGGATTACCCACCACAGCACTGGTTTTCAGTGCCATCCTTAAGAGTGACACCCAACGCCGCCCGGCAAAAACTATTAAATATCCATTTGCTGACAACAAGGGAGAAAAAAATAAATAAAACAAATACACTTAATCGGGTAAGTACCTTCATAGTGTTCATAGGTATGTACTCACTCACTTATCCTGATTAAAATTTAAAACGAAAAAACGAAAATATGCAAACACATGAAACTCATCTGCAAAAATGTGAAATCCACTATTTCAGGTTTAAACATTTCTATATATTTGAGAGTACCATCAAGCATGGGACACACACAAGTAGATGTGCACACTCCAAGGCAAGGAGGAGATTAAAATGTTTCCATTGTAATAATTATTAATTAAATAAATAAAATAAGAAGTAATATGGTATGTTACTGGCAGACTTATTAAACTTTTTCCCCCCGGACTCGTGGTTCCCCTTGTCAGTTTTATTTCAATAAAAGTAAATAGATAGGTAATAAAATTAAAAACCATAGTAACCTTTTTTTTTTTTTTTTTTTTTTCGTGCGGAAATCCTCATGGATACCCACCCCGCGGCCAGCGGGGCAGGTTATGTCGGATTCTTACCGACTAAAACCGCACGCCGTCTAGGGTCTTCTGACGCCAGGGTGTAAGGTGGCCCGAAGAGCATTTCCCTCGCACCCCGGCTTGACCCGGGCCATCTCCGGATTCGAGATGGTAACCATAGTAACCTAACCGTCATCATGGACGTAGCCGTAGGTACTATTCTCATATTATGCACAAATAAGTAGGGATGTGAAGTGTTCACCAGTTACATACAATATGCTTTTCAAGTGTTTATGGTCAAGAGTGAATCGGGGGGACCACGAGCGAATGCGATTTACTCGTGGTCCCCCGAGGGGAAAATCACAGAGGGACCACGAGTCCGGCGCGCTAATTATAGCTTGAGACTGGGAGGACGATATTAATAAAAAAAATCATTAATATTTTGAGTAAACTATGAATCCTGTGAACTATCAGAACTTTTCGATTCTACTTATCAGCTTCCGATTTTTAGAGTAACATCCTTAGTGTTTAATAAGAGAAAGTGTTTGACGCAACATTGTAAGCACGTTCAGTGCTTCAGATCAGAAATTGTTTAATATGTTTAGAATGGTTTATTACTAAAAGCTAAACATAAAACTACTCGCATCTGTCATTAATACAATAAATATGTAATCGTAATTGAAAAAAGTTAAGCAATTGCGCCGTTGTAACAAAACGAAAAAATATATTTTTTATGCCCGCCGTTACAAGGTTACGTTGTTGAATTTTGATGAATTGTCAAATGTTACCTATTAAAATGACTCCACTGAAGGTTAAATAAACTCTAGTGTGTTAACCAAAATTCTTATATTGGTAATCACGTCTTTGTACTAGCATACTCGTATATCTAGTGTTCTGTGATATTAGTCACCGCTGCGTACATTTAGAATCTAAAATAATAATCATCTTTATCTTACATCACTATCGTATGATATTATAAGTTTTCAAGTAGGCAAGTAGGTATAATGTACACTGTTATAGACTGTGTCTAAACTTTTATTCAGTATTTAAACGACTTATTTCGTTAGACTCCATACTCCCTAATTTTTTTCATGTGGTACCATTATTCAGTAATTTCAAAAAGTATGATTTTACAATTTTTTTTTAACTTCACTATCTGTTTGAAAAAATTGGCCATTCAATAGTTCTTGTTACGTGCTACCATTTCAAATCAGATAAAGTTAAGCTATATTTATATTGATAAACATAGCTTTTGTGATATTTATTTAATCTTGGTCTTACCTGATCGTAACTGTTTGATGGCAGTGTGGAGGCAAAATGTACGTCTGAGTTGATTGGGCCCGCAAGGGACGTGCGACGCGTACCTGACAGCAACATGGTATGTTTCATAAGTGCTTCATTTAAGTCTGTAGTGCACAGATTACCGTGGTCACATTACTTAACAGATAAGATAACGCCTATGTACCTACGCTTTGTCACATATTGCAAACGTAGCTTGCGAAATTAAATCTAAATAACCTGTATTGATTGATTTACCATTGCATTTCATGCTTTATCTGTTCATGTAGTAATCCCGATAATACCGGTACAAAAAACTGTACAGATTATACCGAGATTACGCCAAGAAACGATACCCAAATACTTAAAAATAATCTTGTTTCGAACAATTTTAAAGTTAGGTCAATAGGTTATGTTATAATGAATTATTACTAGTGTTTAACATAAACCACTATCTAGTTAAACCAATATCCGGAGACTGGCAATGGACAGAAACAGCTAGGGGTCTTTTGAGCTACGGTAAAAAACTTTGTGCCTCAACTGCCTCTTTAAGTGAAACTATAATAGTGCAAAATCTACTGTTACATTGAATACAAAACTAATTATTTATTGAAGTATTATGCAATAGGAAGTAAAGAAATGCAGTTTTAAATTGGATTAAACTCTCGGATATTATACGTATAATGGGTAAGTAAATGTTTGCTGGACAAACTCGCCACGAGGTTAAGAAATGTGTACAACAACGCAAATATTGGATTGGAACAGGAATAAATCCTTCATATTAACACAATATATACTACGTATATTGTATACATAAATTATATATATTGGCTCGTATTTCACAATGTAATCTATTAGCTTTGGAGATTATGTGTATCATCTACAAGTTATGGTGTAAAATCTACACCATAACTAACCATGATAACGTCCGGTCCGATCAACTAATATTTGAAAGTTTTATCCTTAATTATAAACCATCAGTGAAGGTAACGTCACGTACATATATACCTACTGTGGTAACGTAGATTTCGCTCTATATTATAACCAGCTGTTGCCCGCGGCTCCGCCCGCGTGGATGTCGAAATCCGTTTCAAAAACTATCCTATCTCTCAAGTTGGATCGAACTGCATATGGTGTGCGAATTTTATTATAATCGGTTAAGTGGTTTAGGAGTCCATTGAGGACAAACATTGTGACACGAGATTTATATATATTAAGATTTGGTACTCGTAAAATGAAAGTCCAGATTTATGAGTTTTGTAAGTCACCTTTCAATTTCAATCAATGTACCCGGTTGTGAAGTTACGAAAAAGCCCATTAACCTTCACCTTATCTAAGTATCACCAAATATAGATTGGTTGCAAAGCAAAGCCTTATCAGCGTGACATCAAGAAAAAACGCAAATAAATAAAATATACCTGAACACAACAAACATTTGTTATCATCAGTCACACTAACGATACACTTTCAGTTTATGAGTAGATTGTTTATAGAATGTTTTAAAACGTAACGCATCACTAATGAAAAATATCATCTTTCTATTATATTTCAATCGTCCATTACCATGTGATGTGATAATGTAGGTATTCATGAGGACAACGCATCTCAATGGAATCTGCATTATCTTAAATTTAGACTGGTGCTTTTGTAAAGTTCATAAAGCTTCAGAGGCCGATTGCACCGCATATTTGGAGACAGTAACAAAAATCCATTCGCAGGTTAAATCCCTCAAAGACTTTTGGCTGGTCGCCAAAATGATACCCCGCAGTGTTAATTAAAGTATGTCCACGCGTTACAAACGACTCATTCTTAGTAGAAACACTGGTTACACGATAATGAGGAAGATTTTTATACTTTCCTAGAATATGCTCTCATTCGTATCGGGAGGACAAAGGGAAAAAACAAACAAAGTACTTAATCTAAATTAGGTATTGTCTTATGAGTTAATCTCATTGTAGAATATAATTGCAATTAGTCATGAAAGTTTCTGATTCATTCTCTCGAATATTATTCCATTTCTGAGTAAAAAGTGTGTCATAGTATCAAGAATAAATAATCAATTTATTTATTTACTGTGGTGAAGCCGTCGACAGCCTTGGACACCATGGCCTTTCATGCAGCAGAAGCGCAGGCCGAATATCGCGCCATGCCTGCATCAATGACATCATCCGCCGTGCTCTTGTCACCGCCGCACACTGTGAGATTTTCCTAATCTAGCTCGATTTAATTGAAAATGTCTACTTGCTCCAATTTCCGTAATTTTTTTATATTATACAGCAGATAAGTTCTTCGTAAAGACACTAATTTATTTTTTATGCTGGATAGTCAGGAAAATAAATAACACACTTCTAAACTCAGTACATTTTATCGTTCTTAGTACGACGTGTTCACTAGATGATAGTTGTTGAGTCATAATAAATATCCTCATTAATGTTATTATTACAAAACTTCTGTTATTGGATACTTTAAGGTATGTGCGACATATTACGTTAAAAGGATAATTGTTTTAACTGCATTTAATATCTTATTGGTAATGATAAAATAAGGGCATTTTCATAAAAAATCGTCAAAGTAAATTGGACCAAAAAAATAGTTATTCAGGGTTATTCACCTCTCTTAACTATTTAATAATTTAGCCAGAACCCTGAGCTTTTGCTTTCGTTTAGAATTTATTGCGCATAGTTGCGCAAAAAAAAATGGCTGTACAAATAACAAAAACAGAATGTTTTGATGTATGGTGTAATACAAGTAGGTCAATTGAACGATTCCCTAACACAGCCGACAGATAGTAATTAATAAAATATTTTTTTCATTTGTAAAAAAATTCTGTAGCGTTTTATTAATTTTTTTTCAAAATCTTGTTTTCAGTTTCGAGTAAAATATTTAAATCTAGTAAATATCTTTTATTTCACGAATTTAATGTTTCATTCATCTTAAATAACTAAAACATTTGTAAAATCGTTAGTTTGTCATAATAAATAATTAAATCGAGATAGATTAGGAAAATCTCACAGTGTGCGCCGGCGTGCCAGCCGTTCGTGAACCTAATGGACTGGTACGTGACGATGGCAAGAGACCGGATGGTATGTCATTGCTGCCTTGGAAGATGGGTAGGCCCTTGGTGTGGGACGCAACATGCGTCGACACCCTTGCGCCTTCACATCTTCCAAGCACAGCAAGCTGTGCCGGCGCTGTTGCTGCATCTGCCGAAAACCTCAAACGGCGTAAATACTCCAACTTAGTTGGTGATTACATTTTTGAGCCGTTTGGGGTTGAGACGCTGGGGTCATGGGGTCCAAGTGCCCGCCTTGTCTACAAAGACTTGGCGAAGCGGCTGATCGACGCCACAGGTGACCAGAAGGCTGGACTCTATCTTGCACAGAGAATCAGCATTGCCATTCAGCGTGGCAATGCTGCCAGCCTTCTGGGCACATTATCAGTCAGCGATGATGCGGAGGAATTTTTTGACGCCATATAAATATTTATTTTGTTTAGTTTTTAGTTTTTATTTTAATGTAAATATTATTTAATTTTCATTGTATTTTTATCATACTTAATAAATACAATTTATTTATCTACACTACTTTTAATACAGACACTTATATCACACAACGGCAGGATAAGGGGAAAACGCCTAAACTATAATGAGAAGGTTGAAGTTAAACCAAATTATGAACCTGAATCTAAAACCGTATAATTGTTATAATAGTTGTGTTAGATCTCCTCTAGAACACCGGCCACATTAAGAGCTGCTACTGCAACTAACACTTCGTTGTCCCACCAGAAATATATCTTAGGGTTGGATGATCTAAAACGAATTGCGACAGAAGGTTTGAAATGTCGAGAAGAATCTTGACCAACTTGAATTTCTTCTACTTAACCATTCATAGATCTTATAATGAGAGTATACTAATGGTGTTAAGCGGTACAAAGTCCTGAAAAGGTGTAAGAACATTGAAACCGCTGTATATCTGTCTATCTACCCTTATTGCATATCTACACCGTTTATTTATTGCGATAACATGGCTCGTCTAAATGTCAAACACAAAGGTGCGTCACGCTCACGTACTTCCATTGATTTTAAAGCAGTATGTTTGCCTAGCAACCCAATCTACAGCAAATAACACCAACGAATGTTCACTTTGAAATCATGTTTTCATACGGCTATTTATCCTAAATATTTACATTTTATGGTTAGTTTCAAAGAGATTCTAGTCAGTGTTGATCAAAGTAATGATGTACTAAAATAGCCAGAAGTAGTCATAATAAATTATAATTGGATGGGCGAAATAATTATACGCCGCTATTTCCGGCTAAAGTCAGGAAATATCTCAAAATATAACTGAAAATTTCAATCTGTTGAAAATTACCTATTAATGAAATAAATATGATCAAGTTCGATCGATTTATCGCAGTGATGAGTAAGATTTAAAAGAAGGAATTAGAAATAGACACTTGGACGGTGAAATAGTAGCTCAGTTATTAACAGGAAAAGCAACCTTAGCTTGTTATGAATACACACTAAAAATATTCACAAAACAGTAACCAAATCACTATCCATTAGTCATAACTATCTTGACCTTCACATAGGACTTTTATAACGATAATTCATTATTTTACATCATATCACATTCATTGTATTTTCCTTCCTCGATCTAAATACGATTCGGGAAATACCCCGGATTATAATCAATTATAATAATTAGCAGTCCACTGCTGAACATGAACTCCCCCAATGTGCGAAATAGCACCCGAACCTCCGCCTTGCGCATCGTGTCTATCCCAATCCCAGCTATGTATTAAAGGTCGTCTGTCCATAAATAAAATATAACAAACATAAAATAATCTTTTCAAAAAGAAAATGTTCATTTCTTACCAACCTAAAAAAGGTAATGCATAGTGGTGTATGAAATTCATTAATAAAAAATGATTTTCTAGAGGTTAACGCAGATCAAAAGTCTGGTCAAAGTGCGGCCACAAGCCACAAGCACCGTAACATGAGATTTTTATATACCAGAAGCTTGTAATCAATTCACCAAATTTAATATACGTATTGACTATATCAAATTCCTGTATTTAAGTGTTATATTGTTTTATTTATTCTTTTGAGCAAGGCAAATTTTATTAATTTGATAAACTATCAAATGAATAAACACACTATACATAAATATATTTCAGAAATAGTAGGTATTGCTCCTGATTCGGTTGTCACATCTCTAAACTTAAAATTCTCTAAAATTTTCAAATTGCATCTGTTTCTTTCATGATCAGATAAAGTGGGACAGATGATTTTATTCAAGTTAAGACCTGTGAAATTAAGACAGCGCAGCGCCTTGTTGGTGCGTGGTAAGTTAAATCGCATGTTCGTAGATATCGACTAAAATTGAGAGGCCGACTTAATTTTAAAGGTGTTCACTAAAATAAATCATCTGTCCTTTTCTATCTGATAATGAAAGAAACAGATGCAATCAGAAAATTTTAGAGAATTTTAAGTTTAGAGATGTAACAACAGAATTAGCAGCATTATCTCCGTTAGTTTATTTGTAATATTGTAACATTTGGGTTCACGCCTATTGGCGATATCCCCTAACATCGCGTTTATGTTAAACTTGAAGCTACCTACATTATTATAGTATTTATGGGATTAAACTTATTTGGTGAAAGCTGAACCTTATCACAACTATACTATAACTATAATACGGTTTAAAACGAGGAATAATAAGCGGCAGTATTTCAAATATCATACCGTTGGCTCCTAATTCGATGACATGTGTAATTTAAATTCAATACTTGACATCTAGGTATAATTGGGTCCCTAGACAAGCATTTACATTTTGTGTATGACAAAGACGCTCGATGATGCTTGCTACAACGTCAAGCGTCCAGACAATCACACTCAGTTCCATTTTATTATTATTATTATTATTATTATTATTTTAACAGGCAGGCAGTCGAAACAACTGATAATGCCCGTATCCTGCTTATGCCCACTAGTGTTTATTTTTTTTGGTTAATGTGTTGGTCTAATCTATTTTTGAATTGGTTTATGTTCTGGGCTGTCACAACATCATGTGGTAGCTTATTCCACTTTCTCACTACCCTATTACTTATAAAGTTTTTGTGTGGATTGTTATTCGAGAAGCTGGTGGATAGTCTTAGGTGGTGGCCTCTGAGGTGGTTATTATTGTTGCGTGTGAACAATCTGCCAAAGTCTTCAATGTCATAATGTCCACTTAAGATCTTGAAAGTCTCTATCATGTCACCTCGGTCTCTGCGTTCTTCTAGAGTTGTAATTTTTAAAACTGCCAGGCGCTCATCATAGGGTCTCTGTTTCAATGTACGTGGAATTTTTGTGAAGCTACGTTGTACCTTCTCCAGGAGTTCAATATCTTTAATAAAGTAAGGATTCCAGATTTGAAATGCGTATTCTAAAATTGGTCTGACAAAAGTTTTGTGGATCTTAAGCATCATATCTGGCGTTAGAATATTAAAGGCTTTTCTAATTAAATAAATTAAACTTCTTGCTTTTTTGACGATTGATGTAATGTGTTCATCCCACTTTAAGTTTTCTGTAATTTTGACTCCCAGGTCCGTTTGTACCTTGACTTCTGTTAGCGACACGTCATTCAATTTATAGTTTAGGCAAGGATTTCGATTACCTATGTGTAGTACTGTACATTTGGAGGTGTTGAGGTTTATGAGCCACTCCTTGGACCAGTTGGCTATTATGTTTAAATCGTTTTGGAGCTTGTCATAGTCAGTTAATGGGTTGGCGAATATTTTAGTATCATCAGCGAACATACTGACATCGCATTCTAGACAGTGTTGGAGGTCAAAGGTATATATGACGTACAGAACTGGGCCCAAAACTGATCCCTGTGGCACGCCACTATGCACTTCCATATGATCTGACTTTTCATCACCGATTCTCACTTGTAGTGTTCTTCCACGGAGAAAGGATTCTATCCATGTTAGAAGTTTTCCACGTATGCCTATATGTTCTAATTTGTAGAGAAGTCTTTTTATAGGCACTTTATCAAATGCCTTTTCATAATCGAGATAGATGACGTCAATAGGTACTCGTTCATTAAATTTCTCAATCCAGGATGATAAGCATGATAATAAGTTGGAGACCGTGGAACGACGAGGGCAAAAACCATGTTGTTGTTGGGAAATAACTTTATGGTGAGAAAGAAATTCCCTGACGTGCTTGACTATAATTTTTTCCATTGCCTTGCAAATGACGCTAGTTAAGCTGATGGGTCTATAGTTTACTGGTTTTAGTTTACTTCCCTTTTTAAATATTGGTGTCACCAATGCTGTTTTCCATATATCTGGTAGGTTGCCAGTTTCATAAGAAGTTTGCATTATCGTTGATAAGTAACTAGTTATATCGCATCTTTTTAATATTGCAACTGGAATGTCGTCGGGTCCTGGGGATGAGTCAATTTTCATTTCAGCGATAACATTGTTAATTTTCTCAGTAGTAAATGAAATTTCTTCAATGGAGTCCACCACTCTTAGTGATGGATGAAGGCCAGGTAGATGGTCATTCGGTTCTTTCTGGAAGACACTTGCAAATTGGTTAGCAAATGCCATTGCAATGTCACGAGGCTCTGTCACAGTTACTCCGTGCTCATTATGTAAAATGTTAGGTATACTGACTTTGGACGTGACTTGCTGCCTGATATACGAGTAAAATCTCTTGGGTCCTGCGTTTATTATGTCTTGCTCATAAGCTATGCGATTTTTTCTGTTGTGATTTATTAATTGATTGTTTGCCTTTCTATAGTCCTTATAATGTTCATTGAGGCCTGTTAGCTGATATCGATTCCACAATGCTATTTTTCGATTTATAAGTATTTTGCTTTCGTTTGAGATCCATGGCTTGTTCATAGTATCTTTACGTATTTTTCGGGGTACATATACATTAATAGCTTCTTTAAGGGCTTTATGTAAGACGTTGAATTGATAGTTAACACAATGTTTGTCCGTAATATTGCCCGGCAATGACAATCGGAGATGGTCGTTTATTTTGTCGTAGTTCGCTTTGTTGTAATTTAGTTTAGTTTTTTGTTGTGTTTGTTGTATTGGTGCTTGCAGTTCTATGGTGGCTAACAAGCACGTATGATCACTTTTGCCGATTGCGGCCTGGTAATCAATGGTGGCTATGAGCGAGTCATCGTTTGTTAATACAAGATCCAAATATGAAGGTTGGTTTCCTTGCCGAAATCTAGTATGTCTGTCGACTAGTTGCCTAAGGTTACTGTTATTATACCATTGCACAAAGTTGCTTTCTTTTGGTGTCAGGTATCCACTATTTTGCAGTGGCCACTGCACTCCCCCGTAGTTGAAATCACCCATTATTATCACAGTATTAGTCTCAGAAACATGGTGCAGTTGATCCAGTAAACAATTGTCTTGGTCCATTGAAGATCCATGTCCTCTATACACCCCACAAAGAGAAAACTTGGTTGCTCCCATATTAATATCCAGCCATAAACATTCAGAAGCTTCATATTTTTTGTTATAGATGGTATTTTGTTTTATTGTCAAGGCTTCATTCTTCTTTGAAGCATATACTGCAACTCCTCCGCTGCGTTTACCAATCCTGTCGTCTCGATGCAACTCGTAGCCTGGTATTGACACAACTGAGTCTGGTATGTTTGGCTTGAGCCATGTCTCTGTGACAATGATTAGAGTAGGTTCTAGTAAACAGACTCTGGCTATTAGTAAATCCAATTTGGAAGTAACAGATTGTATATTGGTGTATAGGATTGATATTGTATGTAGCATTGGTCGAGATAGTCCAAAGTGGTAAGTTGTTAAGTTATGCTTTGGCACTGTATGGTGACTTGTGGTTAGTTTTTTTGTGTGGTAGTTTTCACAATAGTTGGGTTCCCTCGAATGTACTTAATTGTTATATCGGTTTCACCTTCACTGGCACGTTTATTAAGTTCTTCGCGTAAGTACTTTATGTATTCTTTTTGCATGGGAGTTTGATCCGATACAATGTTCGAGGGTTCTCTTAGCTTGTTCCTATTACGAAGAACTTCTAAAGCTTCCGTCTTACTGTTGAGGACGACTTTCAATGGTCTCGGCCTGGAGGCGGCATCTTTTTTCAGTGCACCTAAGCGAAACACCTCGATTCCTTTGCAGTTGACTTTATTCGTGACTGTGGTGATGACGTGATTTTATTTTAGTCGCAGTATATAACTGAGTTTATGCAAAACAGAAACGGTCGAAATGTCTTTAAAAGTAAATTGGCGTTTAATGCTCTCACAATGACATACAAGAATAAAAAGGAACGAACGAAACCAAAAAGCAATGGTTTTTGTTGGTGGCAGGACTTATTCACAGCCCACGCCCACGTCGTCACCGCTATCTGTCTATCCGCTATCTCTTACACCAGCCATGACGTTCTTTTGAGCATTGAATTTGTATTGCTTCTCAAGAATAGCTCTATACTAGACGGTCAAGCATACTTAACAAGCATTGTAATAATAATTTAAACATTAAAAAACCCGACTGTGTAAGAAGCACCTTTTTGAGCACACTTTCAATTGAAGGTCGCGTATGAGTTAAGGTCAAGGTACAAAGTATTGTTCAGCGTCAAAGCGAATATTATTCATCAGTCAAGACCTAAGCACTCTCCGATATCATTACTCTCATCTCTCTCTTACTCTTATTACCTTAGTCTACTCTCCCACACTCATAGTTACAATTCAAATTAAAATTATCGTTATCATTAATTAGTATCACAATGTTCATACCACGACAGACACATTCATCTTAACATCCTTATCTACGTTACATTCAATCATCTGTCATTCACTTGTGTTGTGTATAACGCTACATAATTTTCTTTACCTCTTCTTCAATCAAAGGCGGTTAAAAATCAAGTGTTCCCGTGAGTTACCGTCTAATTATCTGCCTTGATTAAATTTTCTTCATCTTTACAAATTGGCAAACTAATTTAGGCTCACAATTACAAGGACTTTAAAGATCTAAAATAATAGCCTCTATTCAACAGTCTAGCCATTATCATAACCATAATCAGTACTTACAGGCTATACTATAGGTAGGTAACTGTTATGGGATAACATTATAGCTGGTAAGTATTATCTTATTTAGTTTAGTAGTTCCTATGACCAATCCATCTTAGGACCCTGAATATCATGTACCTAGCTCGATTGTTTTATCTTATATACAAGCAAGAGCAAGTTAAATAAAAGCTTGTATAATATTATAGATATATACCATACAATATCTTTTGTTTTATGTACATAATTTTTATTACTTTGCTTTACGCAAACACTCACTAATAAGGCCAATTCACATTTCATGTAAGTACATAATATTTCCTTAAAATCAGTATCTTCAGCCACTTCTTAATAATGACACTGCAAGGTCACAAACAGAGTTTAAGGTATAACTAACAACATCAATTTTATTGTGAAGTTTACGGATTTCCCCGAAAACTTCGCAATTGATGTTGCACTTTGGAATAAATTGGATTTTGACTGTTATTAACTGATTTATGCTGTGTCCACTGCCAACAATTCCACATTCTGCTCTTTTTGTCACATTCGCATGTATTAATAAATAAATTACCACAATTTAACAGCTAAATAAGACTCCAGCGAGACGTAACTTTTGTTAGTGTACTGCGTTCTAACAATATTACTCATAATATTTATTAGGAGCGTTAATATATGGTTCATTTATATGAATAAAATCAAACCGGGTGAATTAGAAGAACAGGTCTGCCCTACATCCTTTTGTTAGTTTTGTTCAAGGCGACTAGGAAAAGCTGTTCTCTATTCGACAGCAAACAAATAGCTTATGATGTACCTGGGTGATATGGACACGTACCTACGGACGGACGTGGGTTTCCCGTTTAGTACGTGGGTTCAAAAACATATTATGTGGCAAAATGTGGATGCAATATTGGGTTATTTACTATAGTACAGGTTGAGTATATTATATGGAACTCAAAAATGTATTTACGGTAACTATGAGGAGAGAAGAAAAATAACCGGTAAATGGCAATGTAGTTCGTTACTTTCTGGATATTATGAAATAGCAGACTCCTGCCTTTAAGACTGGGAGAAGGAAAAACATGGTAGAAGGAGGAGGAAATACATATAATAATGTATAGTTATTGCTCCGGTTCTTCCTTCCTTCCTGGATAAGCGGACTGGCAATTTTAAGATAAGCAACCCAGCCGCCGTCTTTACATATATCATCAAGAATACCTTACGATAATGTCAAAGCGCTTACCTGCCTACTTAAGCAAGCGAGTAACTAATTACAACTCAATAAGTTATTCAGGTAAATGTCAGAGAGTTCCCGTTAAATCTATGTTTAGAACTTGACGAGGTTCGCGTGTAGGAGGCAAAGTGGGTGAGCCGCTCAATGAATGTTAAAAAAACTGAATATTTCATTGGAGCATCATCATCACTACATAGTATAAAACAAAGTCGCCTTTTCTGTCCCTATATCCCTTTTTTTTTTTTTTTTTTTTCGTGCGGAAATCCTCCTGGATACCCACCCCGCGGCCAGCGGGGCAGGTTATGTCGGACTCTTACCGACTAAAACCGCACGCCGTCTAGGGTCTTCTGACGCCAGGGTGTAAGGTGGCCCAAAGAGCATTTCCCTCGCACCCCGGCTTGACCCGGGCCATCTCCGGATTCAAGAAGGCCCCCTCGGGTTTGGGAACCGCGTGGTTCCCGTCATACCCCCGGAATAGGGGGGGGGGGGGCGCTGTCGCGCGCCGCCGCCTCGGCCTGCTTCTGCTAGGGTGACAGGCGGCTCCACCCGTCACCCCCAGGCCTGCGCTCATGGAAGACGGAGGTCGTTAGACCTCCGACGCCTTAGGCGTCCGCGCCCACCGCCGTTCGGGAGAGCTCTGTGCAGCCTCTCCCGAACCCTTTCCGCCGCCTCCTTCTCGAGCATCACTTGCTCGCAGAAGGAGGCGGCGGCCGACCACGCGTCCGCACTCTGCACCATCGCTGCGATCAGCACCGGCAGTGTGAGGACTCCCACCCCGAGGGCTGCCAGGAGGGCCTGTCTCGGCATCTCCCACGCCGTCTCGGCACCTCCCACGCCGTGTCCCTATATCCCTATGTGCGCTTAAATCTTTAAAACTACGCAACGGATTTTGATGCGGTTTTTTCCAATAGATAGAGTGATTCAAGAGGAAGGTTTATATGTATAATACATGCATCATATACTAAGGCAACATTGCTAATTTTAGAGGTTTCTAACGTGATGTCGTAAATTAACCTATTTTTTTGGGCTTATTTAGCAATTTAGCAAAAACGCTGCCTAAACCCTACGAGTTAGATCAAATAAATGTACTACAGTATTGTACACCATAAAAAGGTCTACAAAAAAGTCCGCGATGGTATATGTTTATCTTTTAGGGATAACCCACATTAACCATTTTTATTGTTTACTTTTTACATGAAAAAATGGCTTATTTACTAAGCTATTTTAAGCAATACGGCATTAATCCTTATCGAATTAAGTACCTTAAATACAGTGTGCAATTAATATAGATCAATATGGTTCCTTACAGCATGTAAATTAAACAAATATTTTCGGAGATATTACAAATTTAAAATTTGCGTTTGCGGCGGGCGGTACCGGTCGGACGGGGCAGTGCGGGGAGGCCGCTGTTTTTATACAACGTTCATAGTTTTTCTGTAGTGTATTTAATTTAGTATCAGCATTGCACCCGTGCGAAGCCGGGGCGGGTCGCTAGTTCTGTTATAACATAACAAGAGATTATCGATATTCATATATTCAATGGATATTGAACTACTATTATTTATGTCCCGAACACGGAAGCGGTCGCTTTGATGAGAACGCGATTAGGAAAGCATGTAATGCTGCTAATTCTGTTACATCTCTAAACTAACTGCATCTGTTTCTTTCATTATCAGATAGAAAAGGACAGATGATTTATGTTAGTGAACACCTGTCAAATTTATTATATATATAGCATTTCTGTAGGAATTAAGAATTATACTGGTATTGAAAGGACCATAATCGTCCCAACCTACCAACAGATTTCAAAGTTATTTCATTTAATACACCTTGCCACCACGATGATTTTATACTATGACGACGATATCATCGTAGGTCTTGGGGTTGTCGTACAAAAAGTAGGTATATTCTAGGGTGTATTTTTGAAACGGGGCAGTAAGGCCAAGTACCTTAACCGTTGTAGTTACAGCAAAACGTTCTTAGGAGACTTTGTAATAATCATTACAACTAAAATACTAAAGTCTACATCGATCCCATCTCTGTCACTCTATTTTGTCGCACACATGGAATCGTTGGTGACTGACATTTTATTTATAATACTTTACTCTAGACATATACCTACAAATTTTCCCTTACTTTTTGAGATATTTTGAGGGGCATTCACAGATTTTGCAAAAATCTTACAATACAAAAAATGCAAAAAGTTCAAAAAAAATTTTTTGTGCCTATTGATTCTATTTCATGTGGGGATCAAAATACTCTATGGGACCATTTTAGCTTTGAGTACTAGGAACGACAGAAACTTTTCCCATACATTTCGTACGGCAATACGATCAATCAACTCGAAACTCATAGGTTTTTTATGTAAAACATTGTCTAATTCTTTAAGAACCCCATCGATTTATAGACTAAAACTGATTATTTTTCTCTTTATGGGCTATCATAATACCAACTAACGACCTTTTTTTTTTTTTTCCGTGCGGAAATCCTCATGGATACCCACCCCGCGGCCAGCGGGGCAGGTTATGTCGGACTCTTACCCAGTGGCGTAACTATACCATCTGGGGCCCGTGGCAAATTCTGTTGATGGGGCCCTATCAGTAAAAATCGTCACGTTGTACTCAGTTTAATTTTAATAAACTTTGAGATTTTCAGCTTAACCAAAACCAATGTCAAAATAATTACACAAAGAATACGCAGTCAGTACCTAGAGCCCTTTTTTACATACATACATACATACATACATACATACATACATACATCCATACATACAAATCATGCCTGTTTTCCATTGGGGCAAAGGCAGAGACAACATCTTTCCACTTGCTACGATTTTAGCATACCCCTTTCGCTTCTTCAACTTTCATTTTTTTTTTCATACACGCACGCCGGTTGCGGGTACCTACTCTTGACCTAGGCCTTTCTCCAAAACGTCTTGGATCTGATTAAAATATGTACGCCTAGGTCGGCCTTTACCGGGTTGCCAATTCACCCTCACCTCATATAGGTATCTGTTTTGTCAATCTTCTTTCATCCATCCTCTCTACACGTCCAAACCATCTAAGTATCCCTTTCTCTATCTTGATCACTACATCTTCAACTATACCGCAACGTTCCCTTATCACACTGTTCCTCACTCGGTCCATCAGCTTTACTCCAGCTATCCTTCTTAGACTTCTCATTTCTACAGAATTCAATCTACTTTCATGCTTCTTCTGCCACACCGAACATTCACTACCATACATACCCATACATCGATGTGGGAACGAGATCTCCTCTATGTACAGCAAGTCGTGCCTCTTTAGACATTTTCCGTTCTGACAGCTCATAAAATTATGCAGTGCGCCATTCACTTGATTAGCTGCCAAAACTCTTCGCTCAGTATTTTCCCTTTTTTTATGGTGCGGAAATGGATACCACGAGGATAGTTATGTCGGGTTGGAACGCCGTCTCGTCTTAATTACCAGGATGTAAGGTTACCTAATAGGCATATCCCTCGCACCCTAGCTGACCCTTTCTCCGTTCTCGTCTCCTGTGGCGAGTGGGAGGCGCTGCTCGCCTACGTTGCCCGGGTGCACCACGTGCCCTCATAAAAAAATTTAAAATCCGGATGCCCGGGATTTCCCTTTTTTTTCCGTGCGGAAATCCTCATGGATATCCACCCCGCGGCCAGCGGGGCAGGTTATGTCGGAATCTTACCGACTAAAACTGCACGCCGTCTAGGGTCTTCTGACGCCAGGGTGTATGGTGGCCCAAAGAGCATTTCCCTCGCACCCCGGCTTGACCCGGGCCATCTCCGTATTCGAGATGGCCCCCTCGGGTTTGGGAACTACTTGGTTCCCATCAAGCCCCCGGAATAGGGGGGCTCGATGGGAACCAAGGCCTGCTTCTGCTAGGGTGACAGGCGCTTCCACCCATCACCCCCAGGCCAGCGCTCATGGAAGACGTCCTTCGGCGTCCGCACCCACCACCGTCCGGGAGAGCTCTGTGCAGCCTCTCCCGAACCTTTTCCGCCGCCTCGAGCATCACTTGCTCGCAGAAGGAGGTGGCGGCCGACCACGCGTCCGCACTCGGCACCATCGCTGCGATCAGCACCGGCAGTGTGAGGACTCCCACCCCGAGGGCTGCCAGGAGGGCCTTTCTCGGCACCTCCCACGCCGGACACTCGGCCAGCGTGTGCAGCCCTGAGTCCTCGCCCGCATCGCAGTGATGGCACTCGGGCGTTGGCTCTTTCTGAATCAGACACAAGTGATCCCCGAAGCACCCCTTACCAGAGATCACCTGCGTCAGCAACCACCAGCTACCAACGGCAACATACTGCGACAAAATATTTGTAGAAACCTATGGATGCGTTCTAAAATGAATAGAAATGTGCTATTTACAGGTATTTTGATTGACGGTTTTTGACGGTCATAAGTAAAAAAAACATTACCCTCCTTTCTTCGGCAGTCGGGTAATTACTCGTCACTGGTAATGTGTAGGTACAAATGTACATCTCTAAAAACGAAATCAACATCTTTTTGTTGAGGTTGGTTGAAATGCTTTTAACCATTAACTTGAAATTGTATGGTCTTTAGTTGTCTCATTTCAGATTTAAACAGGGCCTCAATTCTGTTAAAACAAGCTACTGTCATACTACTGACACTATAAAAAATGCCATTTAATTTTGGTCTTTATTGTTATCAGGTTAAAGTTTAAAATTACTTAAATGATATTTTGTAGAGCGAATCGGAAAAGTTTAATAAAATCTTTTCATTTGATTTTAGACTTTAACTGTATAACGGTAAAGTCTACAATTGAATAGTATCAGTGGCATGACAGTGGTTTGCCTTTAGCACAATCTAGGCCCAGAACTTATAAAAATATACTTTTCAAATAAAATAAAATACTCAGGTACAATGCTAAAAAATATTTTTGCGCTCGCGGCCTCTTGGGCCGGGGCCCCCTTGGGTCGGGGGCCCGTGGCATTTTGCCACCCCTGCCACCCTATTGTTACGCCACTGCTCTTACCGACTAAAACCGCACGCCGTCTAGGGTCTTCTGACGCCAGGGTGTAAGGTGGCCCAAAGAGCATTTCCCTCGCACTACCAACTAACGACCTGACCTGAAAATTGTAGCTGGAATACACTGGATGTTGAAGGCGAAGCATCGGGCGCAGTGCCGCGAATTGGGGAGAGGCCTAACTCAATACGTATTATCACTTGAAGATTGAAATAAGTAGTAATTGTGTAGGTATACATAATAAGGTCGTGATGACACCTGCGTGGCAATATTGATATTTATGTTAAGTACCTAGGTACATTGTAAAATTTATATCACGACACGATAACGCTCTAAAGCAAATTAATATTATGAAAAGTGAAAAGAAAACTGATAATAGCTATTATAGCTATTATTATAGAATATTCTAGACGGATACCTAAATATAACATTTTAATACCAGCGAATCTATATTATTACATAACGAAGAAAACGAGAATAAGGGTTTTAGAAGCTACCGCCTCGCTTCGCCCACACCACCTACCGGCTATGCCCTTGCCTTACTGTAACACTCACGCAGCTACAGCTAGAGTAGTGTCTGTTTTCATGCGATTCTATTCCAAATTTTCCAACTCCACATATTTTTACAGTAAACTATATAAGACAGCTAGCAATGGTATGAAAATATAACGGCAGAAAAGAAATCAAAATGCCTGTTTTTATTTATAACATCTCAGATAACTATCTAAGCGCACGGCCGTGCGCAGGACAAGTTCCAGCAACAGGCCGTACACTATTTACACGAACAGTTTTGACCCACTTTTGACTTTTTATTAAAATAGATAAATAATTATGGTATAAGCCATAATGTATGTTGGTTCTGGAGCGAGATTCGACGATGTCCTTTCAGTTTTTTTCAGTAGATCCTGAAATAACCCTGTGAATATAGCTAATTTTGGCACTAACTGACTGACTGACTGACAGGTAATCAAAACCTCTAGGCCACTTCCAATTGTCCTTTGTTGGCACACAGGTCGGGTGTTATATGTAGATTAACAAAAAAATAAGAAATTTAAGAAATCGGTCAAGAGTGAGTTGGCTCATCAATCTAATATCGAATTTTTTATGAAAATATTTATGAACCAGTGATACAATGAGAATACGAAGAGGAGGGGGGAGGAGAGGGGGAGGGGGGTATAAAATATATCATAAGAAATTTAAGAAATCGGTCAAGCGTGAGTTGGCTTAATCGAATCCTTGAAATTCTTGAAAAAAAGTATTGAAATCCCACCAAAAACATACATGTTAAAATGGGGGCCAAGTTCCTTTCGGCTATTAGTTCGCCTAAAAAAGGGTTGAAATCGAATCCAATGCCAAGTTTTAGATCCACTTTAAAGTCGATCATAATCACAGGTTAATTTAATTATATAATTATTTAAGTGTTACGTACAGCACAAAAACCTGCCAAGTTATAATATACGTATATCTTCACCATTTTTGCTAATAAAATGACGCAGTGAATGTTACGTCACATTTTTTTTATTGGTAATAGGCTCGCGTTTGACCACAATCTCACCTGTTGGTAAGTGATATGAAGATACGCGCCTTATTAAATGAGAGGCAAGGGTCAAAGTAGAACTGTTTTAACAAAATATATTTGGGATAATTTTAGCAAGACCCCACAACATAATGAGGGGAATTGTTTCAAGGTTGTTCCCGAAATGCCGCAGTGCGAATACCATCTCCCGATAAATCATCTCAAGGACAGGGTGAAACACCCCGAGTATGTTTCCTCGAATATTTATATACATAATATAGAGTCATGCTCTATAAGTCTACACCTACATAATAACTGCTTAAGTATAAATAAGTACTAGTTTTCTCGTATCTTAATTTAAGAAACATAATATGCGTCACACTAATGAATAACAATATTTATTACCTTCACACTTATTCCTCCACGTGGAGTGCGCAATAATATCGAAAAACATGTTATGAAGCTAAAACACGTGACACACAAAGAAAAAAAAAGAAGTCTGCCAAACCCACTCATAGATTTTTACGAAGCTCGCAAATTGAAAATCGCATCTTAGTAAAGACGTTAAATTTTAGATTTTGAAAATATTAGTAGGTATAAACATCTTTCCTTTCTTCTTCATTCATAATTGTTCCCATACATGCTCACATTGCTCACCACCCGTCGTCGCTCAACCTGATTGACATAGACTAGGTACTTAGTTCAACCAGACTACTTAGCCCGACACCCGACAAATGGTAACCGCCTGCAACCACTCCAGCTAAGCTAAATTGCTTGTGTCAGAAGTGGGGTTGTCGAATTCTTGTGATTCTTCTTAATATTTAATTTTTATGTGGTTTGAAATCCCTTCATCATTGTAGATGCTATATACGTGCAAGTGCAACACCATTTCGTGAAATTATTGAATGACACTAATTATTTCACATTAGGTTTGTCGTCTTTTACTTCGCCATAAAATCTCCCAATCAAGGATCTCTCACCCACTTATTTAAATGTATTTCAATTAATTTAAACTTTTACAAGGACAAAATAATATAAAATTTCCCCAAATAATTAATTTTAATTTTTTTTAAATAAAAATCCAATACCGAAGGATAGTCATGAAAAGCGGTATATTTTCAGCATGAAGGACGTTACCTCCTTCATTTACTAAGATAAAAAGCTAATAATAAAGTTGTATAAACTAATACAGATTAGCTGTACAGTGTAGAATTTTAAACTGTATGTCATAAAAGGAGATTACATATACCGCGAAGCTTATTTACAATTACACATAGTTTATGAAGACAAGCTTAGAAAAAGTAATATTTGTGTGTATGCGGTTTATACACTTATTTTATAGTATCGACTTGTTTTTCAGGTTTTCAGCTGTGGACATATTGTATAGGTCATAAGCGGTGGTCTATTTTAATTGGATATAAGGCACATAGTGAGTGAAACGGCCGCTCATATCACGATGTAAAAAGTTGGATAAGATCAATTTCCACCTAATTCTAAGAAATGAAAACTTAGAAGGTATAAGAAAAATGACTAGCAACTAAATAACACTGTCGTTGTTATAATGAATCCAGCCAAAAATTGTTATCGTTAAGTAACAAATAAGTTGTAATCAGAAGCTTGTTAGAAATTTATTCAAAAAAATAACTCAATTAACAGGTATTTAGTTAGAGCTACATAGGCAGAAACAAAATGTCTGATTTAATTTAACAATGTGGCTTCAACCTCTACACGCGCTTAAAATGGTTTGCCGACCGCAATGTCAAGTATAATGGGTCGAAAGACTGTTAAGCCTTGGCCTCCAGAATGCGCAGGGTAGTCACGCAAGTGCTGACGTCACTCCCAGGTACGCCCCAGTCCTGCGCCCTCCGCCTTACTTAGACAATAAAAAATAATAACTTAAAATTTCAAAAACCCGACTGCCTAAAAACTGAAAAGAATAAAACAAGCACTTAGATTGATGTCCGGTGGTCTAGAAACATAACAACTGAACAGTCGGGATCCATTATTCGACAGCCAATCTAATTTTTCAATGGATCCCGACTGTTCAGTTGTTATGTTTCTAGACCACCGGACATCAATCTAAGTGCTTGTTTTATTCACGGAATAAAGAATACCTACTACAATGGAAGTGTGATACTACATATTCATAAGGGAAACCGCTGTCGCCAAACTCACACATACAACCAGTTAATAATACATTGCACTACTAGTAAACAATTGTTTTGATTTGTCGCATATCTTCCATACCAAATTAGCCTAAATTATGCATACTGCAAAACGAAAATACCCCTTCCTAGTTCGTGTTAGAGATTTCTTTGCTATAGATAAAAAAAATATTTAGGGCGTTTCGTATTTTGAATCAAACAAACTTTGACTTAAGAAAAACTTCAGATAATCTCTCTCTCTCTCTATACTAAATGTCAGTATATTTTAAGAAAGTTATTTGAAATTTGAAACCCATAACATAAGGTTGGCATTGCCTTGAAGCATTATAAATATTGACCGCAACTAAGCCAGTGCGTGACAAAAAATAATGACATAATTGGTCAATATCGATAGATTTTGAGTCTAAAATGTTAGAGGTTTACAAATCGGCGTGTGTAATTTATGATCTACTAGCTATTGCCCGCGGCTTTGCCCGCGTGGAATTCGGTTTCTGTTCCCGCTTCCCATGGGAACCCATACTAAGGATAAATAAAAAATAAGCTATAGCATAATATATACTATTCTTTTATTTCTTCGAATAAACATTATTACAGAATGTCATCTTCTTGTTTATCTGCAGTAGGTTCATTTTCGAAATCTTCACTGGATTAGGTACCTCTTCTTTTTTGATAGCGTTGAGTGACAACTATCTAAATAATCCTCTGAATTTGGTAGCTGAAACAATATAGTATTGTATCTTTAAGGATCGGTAGCGTTTTATCATCTGTACCATGGTAAGTGTTCCAATGAGCTATTTAAACTGATTCCACCCTCTCACTCCCTGTCGTGAACAACACACGCAGGACTTAGGTACCATCCACATACGGTGCAGTCCATACCACCGCGAACCAGGCGGTTCGGTGATTTCTTCCTTTGTCGTAGCTTGGTTCACGCTTAACTGAAAACTGGAAACACTTGGTGGAGGGCTTCTTTTGGGACCCACCCCAGCTTACTATCAGGCGGTGTGCAGTCAATCAGGTGGACTAAACATAAATATAACAAAGGAGTTCCTATGGGTACCTTTCCACCCCATGATCAGATCCTGAGTACCATTCAACCTCATTCAACCGATGTTATCATCGGAGAGTTTTGTATTATATAAACAAAACAAATGAGCCCAGCCTCGATAGGTTTATCTTAATTCAGTTAGTAGATTTTTTGATATAAAGAAATCGACTTCTGAGAAATATACAGAACATCTATATCTATCTATAGGTACATATAATAAATCTGTAACTGATCGGTGTCTGTACATGGAAGATATATGAGAAAAAAAAATATTAGGGGACTTTATGAATGTAATAGATGCCAAAACAAAGATTTTTAAAATTTTTGTCTGTTTGTCTTTTTGTCTGTTTGTCAGTTTGTCCGTTTGTCTGTTTGTCTATTTGTCCGCAAATCTTTGTGCGCGCTAAAATCAAAAACTACTGGAGGGATTTTGATCAAACTTGGTACGATTATAGTTCATAGTGCTGGGCAACATATAGGCTACTTTTTATACAAGCTGATACCCGCGGCTTCGCCCGCGCTTCGTTTTTAGGTCGTTTTTGGTCATATCTCCGGTTCTACTTAACCAATTACAACCAAACTGCTGACAGTCAACTGATCACAATCGGCTCATTAGAACATGCGATATAGTAAAAAACCGCGAAAATCGACGTCCACGCGGGCGGAGCCGCGGGCAACAGCTAGTAAATAATATGATCTGGATATTGTTGGCATCCGATGAACCGTACCAGTCGCATCTATCCATTTTTTTTTTGATAGCGGTGTAGTTATTATTATATTATTATTATTATTATAAAAAACCATTTCAAAAATGTTTGTAAATTTGTCTAAGAACTTTAACATAAAATGTAGATCTATATCGATAAAACTGTCATCCAATTTGACTACCTCACTAATTGAATAGCGAAGAATTTTACATAATTCTGAAAATTATATGTGCAATTCAAAACAAGCTTTATTGTTAAGCAGCAAAGGTTGATATTGGTTTAAATTATTATTGAATTTTAATTAAACGGAATTCAATAAAATTTGTTAGAAAATCTACTATATCTGTACTCACCGGTGGTATGAAACACCTCCGTTCTTGATATTTCTTTTCCTACTATCATTTTTACATTGTAATATTGCACAATACACAATATTTGCTATAATTTATTATTAAAAGAAGCTGCCGCAAGACTACCATCTAAAACGTCATGTTAGACATGACTAAGCGTCAAAATTTTAATTTTTTACTATTATACGCATAGCTACGCGTACCAGTGGCACGCCTGCCACGCCCCCTTACCATTTCTACTTACTTCTCTTTTCTGTGGTTTTATTCTTTTCAGTTTTTAGGTAGTCGGGTTTTTGAATTTTTAAATTATTATTTTTTATTTAATACTTTTTAGTTATTTACATAGCTGCCCGGATAATAATGAAGTATAAAATCTATCTTTTATGGAGTTAATAATTTTCGTGTAGTGAAGGGACATCACCGAAATTCAACCTTAATTATTATATTTTTGCTCATATCTCCGGTTCTACTTAACCGATTGTAATCAAACAAACGTAAGATTTTAAGTCTGACCAAGACCTTTTAAACAAATAAAACCGCATCGAAATTCGTTCAGCAGTTTTTGCTTCCATCGCAGTCAAATGTTTGTGGCGCCAAAAATCCGCCATTTTGATTTTCTACAAATTTTAATATACCGGGTGTCACTTACACAATCATGACAAATCAAACAACACCTTGTTTGTCAAAATCCGTCAAGCAGTTCAGGCTGTAGAGCGTGCAAGACAAATTTTCAAGTTTTTCATTTTGCCGCCAAAAATCCGCCATTTTGATTTTCTAGAAATTTTAATATACCCAGTGTCACTCACACAATCATGACGAATAAAATGATACCTCGCATGTCAAAATCCGTCAAGCCGTTTAGGCTGTAGGCCGTGCCAAAGAAATGGACATACATACATACATACATACATACATAGTCTCGCAAAACATTACCCTCCTTTCTTCGGCAGTCGGGTAAAAAAGTCGAACAGTAATAATGACTTTTTGGGACACTCAACGTTCTATCTACGATCCAAACATACTGGTATTTTGTATAATGCATATCAGTCACCTTAAAAGTGAATACCTATAGTCCGCCGGCTACCGCTGTACCGCTCCCATGGTACGCGCGGCGTGGTGGGGGCGGGGTAAAGTTGAACGCACATACGAGTATGTCAGCACCGCACGCGCCGAACGCGCCGAACGCGCCGCATTTTAGTATTGGTTGTATGCAATTGTATGAAACCTCGTACACTTACCCGCACCGCACGCGCCGCATTTCGTAAAATGCGGCAGGTATCCGATTTTGACAAAAGGATTCTGATGACGTCATTTTTGCTGATACTCGGTGTAGCCGCGTGCATGCTCAGTGTTGCCATATATACGGATTTGTCCGTATCCATACGGCAATTTAATGTTCAAACCGGACAATACATGCACACGAATTTTATTCCTAAGAAAATGATTTGAAATAAAACTCAACTTTAAAATTTATTTGACCTTTCATAAACTAGCGATTTGTATTTTTTCAAATCTCGGTGAGAAATTTTAATTTGGTTAAATATTTTATTCGGCTCAGCTTTAAATTAGCCGCCCACGACTTTGGAGTCCACATGCGTTTTTATACAAATCTAATATTTCCAATGATTTTCTGATCGGAAAAAATTATCATCCAGGACGGGAAATCTAATATTGTTAGAAGTTTCCACGTGAAGTTTTAAGGTGCGGAATTCAATTTTTAGAAGCCTCCACGTAAACTTTTAATTTTCTTAGTTTAATGGGTAATGAATAAAAAAATTTCAAAGTCACACATTTTTATCAATATTTTGACACTTTTGACAACAGAACACACACTAACGTCCTATGGTTAACGCACGAAATGTTTTACTCATTTAATAATTGAATAAATACGTATATTTAGTGACTAAGTTAAATTTTATGCATATTTTATGCATATTCTTTTATATTACGTGTATATTTTGCTGATTTAAATGAATGCTATTAAATTAATACTTACAATAATTTGCCGACCTACCGATATGTGAAACTAAACGTAAAATGGCGCTCAGACTATAGTGTGTTGTGTGTGTTACTGTGTTGTCCCTAGAAGTTGAGATCATTTACGTACTCCTGTCTGTGAATCCCGACTCGGATAGATTAGATTAGGCCTAACCTTCGTGGTTATTTTTTTTTTCAAACCACCCAGAAAGATTTTCATTTTGTATTGTAAATAACTCAAATTGAATGTTTGTAAGTTGCTGTTCTGTTGCTTTCTCGGCACTAGCAGTCAGACGTATCTCAAAAAAGGGGGGCGTCCGCACTTTTTCCTTCAAAGGGGTGCTTCTATACCCCCTTCTCCCCCCCTCCACCCACTCCCAACCCTTAAATCGTGGGTGGCTAATAAAGTTAAACCTTTTAATCACCTAGAATGTTCCTAAATATTAAATTTCTTACATTATAATAATTTCCTTGTGTAGGTATTGCTCACTCGACTGTACATGCGCAAGTCTAAACTGGCGGCTATGTTCAGAGCGTATTACAACACTTTCTTCTATGATTTTCTGATCGGAAAAAATGATCATCCAGGACGGGACTTGAACCCGTGACCAGTCCCTTATGAATGAAGAATGGGTCCAGGTAGCTCAGTTGGTCAGAGCATTCCTCCTGTAAGGGACTGGTCACGGGTTCAAGTCCCGTCCTGGATGATCATTTTTTCCGATCAGAAAATCATTGGAAATAGTTAGCATGCAATTGCTTAAAATTTCATTCAATTAATCGGGCGGAGAATCTAAAAATAATGTTTAAAAACAATTGCAATATTGTTCATTGTTACCGTAGTTCGAACGAATTACGGTAGATGGCTCCACCGGCGCCCTAAGCCGTAGAATATATGGGAAAATTTCGAGCATCTAGAATGGGTCCAGGTAGCTCAGTTGGTCAGAGCATTCCCCCTGTACTTGACTGGTCACGGGTTCAAGTCCCGTCCTGGATGATCATTTTTCCGATCAGAAAATCATTGGAAATAGTTAGCATGCAATTGCTTAAAATTTCATTCAATTTCTTCTATAGCTCAATGTCACAATACCACTCACTGTCACACCAGAGGTAAAACTGCAAAACGTGTTGGCAATACCAAAGATTGCTTACGGCGTTTTCGGCGCGTTCGGCGCGGATGTGCGGCGCGTTCGGCGCGTGCGGTGCTGACATTATATGTGCGATCAACTTTACCCCCCCTCTCGCCGCGCACATACCCAAGGCGCGGTACAGCGGTCCCGGTCGGACTATACTTACAAATTTAGAAAAATCATTATCCTTTCTGATCGTGAAATAGATCAAGTCAAATTGGCGTCCCCTTGCAAAAACGTGCTCATTAGGTTGGATCCACAGGGACACATTTTGGGTCAGATACTGACCCGAACGTGGCTCCAGTCCCGCATTCAACAGTCTGCAGCCCAAATAGGTAACGAACTTCGTGGCCTCAGAGCCCCATGTACCCGCTGTCTCCACCGCGAACGAGACGATCGTAAACCGCTGCTTCAAGGCGGCTTACTTATTGTGTGTTGTCGAAAGTCCCGAACTACGCGTCCGAACCGGCCGCTCTCCAGATAGCAGCGAGGTGACACGAAGCGAAAGTCTATATCAGGGATCACCTCTCCTCCGCGGAACAAGGTTGAGTTCATCCGGCCGCTTACCATTGGAACGTATCAGGCCAGGGGGCTCCAGGACGCAGAGAATGTCCGCAGAAACAAGCACCTTCTTTATGAGCTCGTTGATGGCGTGGTACCGAGGCCTTTCTTCGACACTTCGGGCGCAACTAAACCCGTACAAGCCATTTATCCCTACCCTTGCACCACAAACAGATGTGTAAGGTTTTATAAAATAATATGCTTGTAAGATGTTGGTATTTGTAAATGATATGCACTTAAAAATTCTATTTATTTTTAGTTTAATTAGATATTAAAAGGAGTATTTTAGTTTTATGAATCTATAATTTACTACAAACTAATTTAATGTTTATCGTATAACTTCTGGACGAGTTGAGTTATTGGGGTCATATTCACACATATTTATTTTGCCGAGACATTTCAAAGCTGTTCTAGGATCGTAGAAATGTAGCGCCCTAGACACTTCATTAAAAAATTAACATTAAATACACAGAATATACGTTAATTGCCAATTGTACCCAATAAGTGGCGCCGTTGGTGGTTCAGTTATTAGTAACTAGTAACTAATCTTATACTATATAATTCAAAGTCCTGACTGACCTAGAGACAACGCACAGCCTAAACCGCTGGTCGTAGAGACTTGAAATTTGCAGAATATGTGTGTTTTGAGGCGTAGAGGTGTACTAAGAAAGGATTTTTTAAAATTCGAACCCTAAAGCCCTAAAAAGGGCTAAAAACGTGCTTTTGCCAGAACTCAAGAACGGCTGAACAGATTTTCATGATCTATGATTTTTTGGATTTGTCTCCGCCTCGAATAGCATATAACATAATTAAAAATATATGATTCATTCAGGAAATTTAGTAATAAAAAGAAAATTAGATGTTGCAAACGTTTTTATCGCCATCTATAATAGTTGTCATAGCAACAGGAACTATAATTGACTTTGTCTAAATTTTCATAGAGTAATATCCTTTACTTCTTTTTCCTCAAAAGTAAATAGAATGTATTAATTTTTAGGGTTCTGTGCCTGATTAGGAAAAAAAACCTTATCTCTTCGTTATCCGTCTGTCTGTCTGTCATGACCTCTTTCTTAAGAACACGTAGAGGCATCAAGTTGAATTAGATAAAAGGAATATTGCGGATAATGCTTGGCATTACACGAAGCGTAATATCCAAACTGTGGTCTCACTATCGACTAATAGTTGGCTTGACCTACCATCTCCTGGCCTGCACTCATGGAGGACGGAGGTCGTTAAGTTACCTTCGGCGACGTTAGTGAGTCACCTGCACCGCAATCGGAGAGTTTTAGGAAGCCGTACCTTATTTTTCGTGCGGAAATCCCCACGAATCTCTCCCCTCCTCTGGCCAGTAGCGACGTAATATCGGACTCGACCGACTAAAGTCGAACTCCATTTTGGGTCTACAGACGCCGAAGTTTAAGGTAACCCTTGACCCTGAGCTATCCAAGGCTTACTGATGGGCATGGCTGTTTTGGTAGGTTCCTGCATTGCGTAGGCAGGGTGCTGACGTTTGAATGCCACCATTGCCGGGGCTGATCCGTGGGCATACCACCTCTTCATACACTGGTAGAGTCTCCAGAGTGGATAGAGTGGCGCCATTTCCTAGAAGCAGACGTCGGTGGGGTAAGCCTCATGGTGAGGTCCCTGGTGCCGACCATGGTCACCATAGAGAGTCTGTGGAACGCCACCGCTTTTTTTTGCAAGGCAGTAATGCGAGCAGAAGTGGTGGTAGAAAAGCTATGGGAGAGATCTAGCACTCCCCCGTGCCGATGAAGGCGCACCGGGCGGCGTAGTTCGCAGAACCATCTCCGTCCTCCATGAGTGCGGGCCTTGGGTGACGGTCGAGGCTAACCGTCACCCTAGCAGAAGCAGACCCAGGGTGGCAGGGTGTTATATTTCTACGCGCGCTTTTTTATAGAGATGGGGGATTTAGATTCCTAATAACACGTCGAGGTCGCCAGTGCTGGTGGCCGGAACCGGTTGGGGTTTCTGGGATATCCTTTCTAGGACACACCAGATTCCTCGATCACACAGGCATTGGTAGGACTCCGATATACAAACCTCTCCGTTGGCTCCGTTGAGGTGAAGCCCGCCGGGTTTTTGCGCACGAAAAAAAGGGGGTATTTCCCTTTGGGCTAGAATCCAGATATTTTGCAGAAAGTAAAATCTTATAGCATAAGTACAGGGAAAAGTCCGGTAAGCATAAATATTACCTACTTCACAAAAAAAAAATGTATGTCTGTCATTCAAGATAAGAAGCACTGTAATAAAGTTAAGTTCGCCCCCTTTTTTGTCGTGAGGAAATCCCCCTCAACCCAATTTTGAACGAAACCCTGCGTGCACGAGCCCAATTCGCACTTAACCGGTATTTATTAGTATATCCTCTTTCTTTACTTTCATGAACTTCTTGAATGTTAAATCAGGTTGTCTTTATGTCAATGTCTATAGCAAGATTTTAGTAATAAAAAAATCAGATTTTCGGAAATAAATAATGTTCACTAATTTGAAATAGTGCATCGAATGTGAAAGTGCAATGCAACTATGATGAAAGGGTTTTTCAAAGGGCCTCTTCCGAATCACACATACTTTGGCCAGAGCAGCTATATATAATCCCCATAAAATCTAGAAGACAATGAAAAAGGATAATGATGGTAAATAAACGGGTTTTGGCCGCGATGCATGGCACTGTACTTTGAAAGGTTTGATAGAACTTGAGATGAAATGAATACGTTTAGCTGCAACCACTGATTGCGAAGGAACAGACATTGAAAGTTAGTACGGGCAGTCCCTCAGCTTAAAAAAGACTTGGTGGCGATAGCCGACATTCACGCGGGCGGAGCCGCGCGCGGGTACGCTAGTATTTCATATTTGTGTCAACGAGTGAAGCACTTGGCAACAGCTAGTTTATTATATAATAATATTTTTTAAGTACCTATTTGTATATAAATGTATGTAACGCCCTCGATAGAAAGAGAGACTAGCCTTGATTTACGACATTTTGCACAGGTTACGTATTTTTGAGTTACTTAATGAATAATAAATCTAAATTACAACAAAAGAGTAAAAAACTGATGATGTTCTGATTGAAAAAGAATTTTTGACATTTGGAGATCAATATGAGATCGGGACCAGACTGAAGCTAAATTTTGAACATACCTATTTTATTACGAGAAATGACATTGAAAATTAATTTCTAAAGCACATTGCATCACTTGAATGTTGCAAAAACTAGACGAGTTAAATTTCAGCATTCATACAAATCGTATCTACGCTAAAAACAAATATTCAGTAAATCGGGATTAACGTTGATTTACATTCGAATATAAATATATCAGTGCAACCTCTTATTAACGGTGATGTTTTTCGTATCGACATTTGATTACATTTGGTTATTTCTGTAACACCACGCAGGGAACCGCTTTATTTACAGGCCTTTACACACGCTGAAAGTTAATATTTAGATCGCAACTCGTTCGTATTCTACAATCTCCTATTTCCTCAATAACAACAAGTTCTGCATGAGGTAGGACAATTTCATGCAGATATAGACCCGGCATATCCTAATAATCTATATTACTTATAATAAATCTGTAGAAGTGAAAATTCTGTACATTGAAAATATCAAAAAAAAAATACCAGGGGGTGTTACTAGACCGACACCGAACTAAAAAATTGTTTGTCCGTCTGTCTGTCTGTTTGTTTGTTCAGGCATCACGCAAAAACTACCGGTTCGATTACGATGAAACTTGGTATAATTATTCTTCAATATCCTGGGCAGCACACTGGATACTTTTTATCCCGGAAAAGTACATACAATAAAAGACAAATTTAATTTTGCGGTTTAATTCCTAGACCCGATTACTGTACCAACCGCAAATAATAAGTTTGTCGTAGGTTACGTCACCCGCAGTGGTGTTCAAGTAAGATAAGTGGATAGTGGTGTTATTAGTTTTTAGGGATTTTGAGTTTTTTTTACCCGACTGCCGAAGAAAGGAGGGTAATATTTTTCGAGACTATGTATATGTATGTATGTATGTCCATTTCTTTGTCACGGCCTACACTGCCGTGTCAGGCCAATCTACTGTAACTTAAGATACATGAGTTACGCGTAACAGGTGTCATTCGTATTATTTTAACGTCCTTTATACATAGAGCTCACAATTTTTTAAATATCTCCTACCAATTAGTAGTATGACACTACCATATAACTCACGTAACCATGATTTTACCCCATCCGGTAACGGTAAACTGCTGTATCTTAAGATACAGTGATATGCGTGATAAGTTACAAACACTAAGCGAAATTATAACTCCGGTATCTATTAAATACATGACATAGCCGTGACAGGGTCGTTCAAGTGCATGCAAGTCTTTCTCCTTTCCCGGTCGCCGGTTGCGTGGTCTTAGTAATTTATATAGGATTCGTCAAAATGACTACACCTAGCCTGATGGTAAGCTAAAGGTAAATTCTCAGGACCGGAGTAACCACTACCAACACCGATAGTGCTACAGTGTCGGCCCTCAGCTTGACGGCCTCATCAAGTGCTTTTTCACGCCCCGCTTAAAGGCCCCGGGACTATAGGAGGAAGAAAACACAAGCGCTGGTAAAGAATTTCAAGTCTTTATGGTGCGACAAAGAAAAGAGGCACCGACAGCAAACAGCTTGATTCTTGATGAAATTGAGTGCACTGTGTGAGAGTGACTCAGCCTGGCACGTTTAGTTCTGTATAGGAAAGGAGAGGGTGGGATTAATTGGAAGAGCTCATCAGAACACTTGCCATGGTAGAGGCGGTAAAAAACTGCCAAAGAAGCAATGTATCCTACGTAGGGTGTTGGTGACTTCAGGACTCTCAATAATACGAACTACACGTCGCTGCAACCTGTCGAGAGCATCTAGTAAGTACTGTGCAGAGCCATCTCAAAGATGAGAATAGTATTCCACGCCGGAACGAATTTGTGCCTTGTACAGAAGACACCGCTGCTACCGGCGTGAAAAACCGCTTCATCATGTTCAGGACTCCGAGTTTACGCGAGGCCGTTTTAATGAAGCTCTCGATGTAGTTTTTGTTGTTCAGCTTGCAGCAAACATCAATGCTGATTATAACGGGACTATCCTGCAGTGGCAATGGGTGTCCCGAAGAGTAGGGAGGAGAAAAAAGGAGATACCTTTGCTGTAAACGCACAGGCCTGCGTCTTCTTGGCATTGAAGTCGAATAGGTTCTCAGAACATCATTGGGCAATGTGATTCAGGACCCGGTCAAGCTCAGTGACAAGAAGCTGTCTTTTTTCCTCGATGTCAGCCTGTCTGACCGCAGGGAGACCGAGATATCGTCCATGAAAGGTAGTATCATCTGCATAGCAATGGATGCTGAGTGCTGACAGCATGTCATTAATATGCACAAGAAATAGAGTGGGCGAAAAGACGAATCCCTGTGGTAGCCAGCATTAACTTGCAAGAACGCCAACGCTTGTCCGTCGCAAAGCACTGAATGCGACGCTCCTGCAGGTAGCTATCAATCCAGCTGCACAATCGAGGAGGCAGACCAAAGGCAGGCAGCTTGGAAAGAAGCGACCTGTGCCAGTCTCTATCGAAAGCCTTGGCGATGTCAAGGCAGACTCGCCAGTGACTCACCATGCTTGTCCATAGCTTTATCCCAAAGATGGGTAACGTACGCTAGAAGATCACCCGTTGACCGTTTCGGTCTGAAACCATACTGCGGATCATTAATTTTATTAAGGAGTGATCCTCTAGGTGCCGCATGAGCTGTGCGTTGATGATATGCTCAAAAACCTTGCAATGAGGTGACGGCTATGGGCCGAAAATTATCCGGGTCAGACCAGTCCCCTTTCTTGGGGATGGGCTGTACACTCGCCTCTTTCCATGCCAGCGGAACTGTACCCAAGGTGTAAGATGTGAGGTAGAGTCGCGTAAGCATTGGAGACAACTCAAGCAGTGCGCAATTTCGTAGAACCACCGCTGGAATGATTTAGACAGAGACATGGACATTTTTGAGAAATTAAAGAATCCTTATTTTTGCCTGACTGCGCCAGCGAGGGTAAAGTGTTTCGCGCGTATGTAGGTATTCTGGATTCTTTGTTCCTCCTATAGGCCTCTCAGCTGGACGGATTTCGATAAATTAAAGGTGTGCATCTCCTAAGTGTAATAGGGTACATCTAATGTGAACAAAAACCATAATTTTGATTTGTGGTGCTAAAATCTTGTCAAAAAAAATTGTACTCAAACTTTTTAGAGTGGGGTATCAAAATGAAGGGAGTTAAGAGACGATTTCAATTTCAAAAATATAATGGTTATAATGTCCTAACTACAAAGTATAAAATACAATTAATGATTTTTTTTATTTTTTAATCATAATTTTTTTGGTTCTACTTTTAAAGTGCCTTTAATTTCCACAGTTTTTTTTTTGGTAATTATGAAGACTGATTTTATTTTAACAAAGCTTTAACATTACATTTAACCGAAGTATTTTACTGTTTAACAGTACACTTGTAGTCAAACCAATTTAAGGTAACTTATAAATAACTGAGTTTAGCATAACTCCCCCAAAAGGATTTATCACAGCTAACTCGTATATCTTAACATACGGGGCGTCGCGTGATAGGTAATGTATGGTAGGCTTGCCATGCCTATCTCTGTTATTGAGCTTATTATAATAAATATAGCTATTATTAAAAAAATTCCTACATCCCGATATTCATTACATTAAAATATGTTAGATTATCAAAAAATCTCATAGTTATTTCCATTAAATTTCTTTAAAAACGCAAATATGTGATAAAATCTTTAGGAGGCGATTACTCAAAACTATGTTTTTTGAGATAACGTAGATAGGTCTGACACGGCAGTACAGCCTAAACGGCTTGACGGATTTGACAATGATCAAGCAACACTTCCAAGGTTATTTACCCTAAGTATACAGCCTTATCTTATTAATGAAATATTGTAGTATTTAACTTCGTTGACGGTTGTAAATCTTGAGAATATTAGTCAAACAAGGAACTCCATAACATGTATTTTAATTTTACCAAATAGTAATCGTTTATAATATCCACAAACGCCATAATATTTTGCACTCGTTAGATAACATAATGGTACTAATAAGTATTCTGTGATATTGGCAAGAATCGAGTTATGAAACAATCTATACCTACTCTATACAAATAAATAAAATTGGAGTCTGTTTGTATTATTAAAATAACAGCTTTTTACTAAGTGCATTTAGATTTACGGTGGATATCAAAACAATTTTTTTTTTCAATTTTTATCTGTTTGTTTGTTTGTTTGTTCCGGCTAATCTTTTTTGAAACGACAAAACCGATTCTGAGGAGACCACTGGCAGATAGCAAGGAGTAATTAAGCTACTTTAATTTTGGAATAAGAATTAGGGTTAAAACCACGCGGACGAAGTCGCAGGCATAGCTAGTATAACAGTACCTACCTACTATTATGTCTATATTTTGTTTATTTTTATAACCTAGGTGCATTAGCGCCAGAAAACTAATTATAGCGTAGGTATAACGTGATATTATTTAGAGTTATGTGGTGTTTGTGATGTTTCACTGAATATGTGCTGTACCTACTATATTTTGATCGCATGCCGTCGAACTTTGACTTTCTTTTGGCATGTGTCGATACTTGTGTTCACTTGGCGTTTATCCAAAGAAAAGTAATAAATAGTGATCGTTGGCCGGCGCCAGCTCGCTGTTAGTTATAATAGCAACGTTTCAGATAAAAATAGTTAACGTAAATTATATAAATTTGTAAAACCATGTCACCGTAAACAAAATTTTGACTGTAAAATATATATGGAACAAAATACTTGTTTAATGACGCAGCCGAATATATTTAGTTCACCTTGAATTAATAACGTCACGTCAATAGAAGAAGTTAGTATTTTGGAGCACTAATTTTGGACGATAATAGAATTTGCTATAAAATAGCAACTCAGATAATAATATAGGTTAACGTTGATGAATTCTGTAGATTTATAATAAGACGAGGCAAGAAACTGATATAATATTATTATTAGTTAAGGACTGCCCTTTTATGTAGACATTTAACTTTATGTAGCTATTTACAACACTTTGTTGAATATTGTTGAATACATTTGAAAAGAAGCGAAAAATTAATTTAATGGCCATCCCTCATTCCCCGAAACCAATCAAGACAAGCAATTTGTATCTGCGTGCCGAAAATTGAATAAAAACCGGCCAAGTGCGAGTCGGACTCGCCCATGAAGGGTTCCGTAGCAGTACGTACGTACGGGAGGTAGCGAGGTGGTGGCGAGAAAAGGTTGGGGGGAGGATGGGGTGGGGGAGAATGGCGTGGGAGAAGAAGGGGTTTAAGCGGACCGTGTGAGGGGAGGAAGGGCTGGGGAGAAGGTGTAGAGTTGGAAGTGCTGGGAGAGAAAAGGGTGGATAGATCAGGTTGGAGGGAGCAGCCCTTCCAATACCTTCCTCCCCATAACCCTTCAGGGTCAGCAGCGCGAGTGTGACACCTCTGGTGTTGCATACGCCCATACGACTTCAGGTGGGCCGTGTGCTTGACTGCCACCTAAGTCATATAAAAAGAAGTCCAGGTCCTGGAGACTGATTGCGATATGGTCCGGCCCGATACGGTATAGAATTAGGTTATACTTGATCATTTTTAACATGGTTATATGTATACGCGACTGACGTATAACCCCTACTCTACACCTCATCTGACGGTTATTTCTCAGTTGAAAATGACTTCAGAAATCAGCATTATAAAGTTTCACGCGGCAATAAATTGGTCGGAGCATAATTTTTTTTTACAATTTCAACATGCTGTCACCTGCGACTCCACCGCTACCAGACCGGTTGACAGTCAACTCTGTTATGTATTAATAAAGCACTATTATCGTGAACCGTATAAAATTTCACGTGGCAAAAAATTGGTCGGAGCGTAATTTTTTTTGACAACTTTACCATGGTGTCACCTTCCGACTCCACCGCGGGTGCGGGTTCTGACGGTCAATTCTGGTATGTATTAATAAAGATCTATTATCGTGAAGAATATCAGCCGGCTATCGCTTGGTAAAAAAAATTAACACTACCTCCCGTACTATAAGTAACTATATATACGAGCCCATATTGGCTTGTGATAGCTAAACAAGCTAATATATAATACCAGTTTCACAAGAAATATTTAAGCCAAAAAAACATTGTCAATTAATTGCGGTTTATGACGTATTAAAAAAAACTACTTAGTAGATCTGGTTCAAACCAATTTTCGGTGGTAGTTTGCATGGCAATGTAGGTACATTAATTTATATATTTTTTTTAGATTTATCATTCTCTTATTTTAGAAGTTAGAGGGGGCGGGACACACATTTTTCCACTTTGGAAGTGTCTCTCGCGCAAACTGTTAGGTTTAGAAAAAAATTATGTTAGAAACCTCAATAGCATTTTTAACCCCCGACGGAAACCCGAACGGGGTGTTATAAGTTTGACGTGTGTGTGTGTGTGTGTTTGTAAGTCTGTCTGTGGCATCATAGCTCCCAAACGGATGAACCGATTTTGATTCTGTTTCTTTTGTTTGTAAGATGGGCTAGGGAAGAGTGTTCTTAGCTATGTTTCAAAAAAATCGGTTCAGCCATTTCGATGATATGAGGGGTGAAAGTGGTGATGAAAAATTGAATATGTTCAAATATACCCGTGTTGGGTATCAAATGAAAGGTCATAACTTATACATCACGAAACCGCAAATTTTATGAAAATCGGTTTAGCCATTCGAAAGATATGAGGAGTGGAATGTATTTCTAACTCTGTAACCACACTCAGCGCGATTCGCATTAGCTCTGAATAATTTTTGATAGACTATAAGTACGTATGTTGATAATAAATCATGAATTAGCTATTATAATTAAGTTACCCCTATAAAAAGCTTAAAATAAAAAAAAAAATTAATAATTTAAAAAACCCCCGACTCTCAAAAACAGAACAATAAAAAACCTTTAAAAAGTAAAAAATAACTATTATATTATGACCTATCTACCCTAAGTATTGAACCTTTATTATTATTATAGGTAGCTATATTATTTACGTATTCATATTTATAACTAACAGTTTGTCTCGTCGGTACCGCTCTATACCTACCTAAACAATTGAGCAAATCAAGGAACTTCAAAAATATTCAACGAGTACCAAAACATCTACAGTTAGGATCTTGCGAGACAGCCTGACGATTAGGTTATGATTAGGTGAGCGGTCCCCGACGAGACAAACTGTTAGTTATAAATATGAATACGTAAATAATATAGCTAGGTACCTATAATAATAATAAAGGTTCAATACTTAGGGTAGATAAGTCATAATATAATAGTTATTTTTTACTTTTTAAAGGTTTTTTATTGTTCTTTTTTTGAAGACCTATCTATGTATTGTATAGATACCCCACACGTATGGGTTTGATGAAAAAATAAAAAAAAGTTTCAGTTCTTAGTATGGGGGACCCCCAAAATTTTATGCTTTTTTTCTATTTTTGTGTGAAATTCTAAATGCGGTTTACAGATTACATCAACTTACCAACTTTCATCAGCATAAGCCTTATAGTTTCGGAGAAAAGTGGCTGTGACATACGGACGGACAGACGGACAGACAGACAGACAGACAGTCAGACAGTCAGACAGTCAGACAGACAGACATGACGAATCTATAAGGGTTCCGTGTTTGTGCCATTTGGCTACGCTACGGAACCCTAAAAAACTGCGTTCCTTGTCCTTCGTGTTAGGTTACTTGTGACAAAGTTATGTTCATATAACACGAATTGTGACATAACACGAAGGGTTCAATAAATATATTTGAAAGGTAGGTACTTATACCTTTTTTTCAGTCCCAATTATTTTTTCTAGTCCTAATTTTAACTACAGCTCGATGTCATAACTAGTTTAATCTGAAATTCAAATATATCAGTGGTAAATTCTAGTTCTATGGGTATTTTTAGTTTTAACTAGGGAAAACTAGTTCCAACGAAAAATGGGCTTTAACTGTAACCTAGTAGCTAGTATTACAACCGCAAATTCAAACATAGTGTAACATTACCCTTATGTGACCGAATGATATCGGTCAAGTCTGGGCATTGCTATTGTTTGATTAAGAATAGATAACAATATTATGAAGTGGCAATACGGATGTTTAACATTATGGTTTCAGAAATTTGAAGAGAAGTAACCCGATTCGTAAAATTATCTGTATAAATACCTAAGTAGGTACAAAACTACAACTATAACTTTAATTAAGTTCTAATTTGGTAAGTTTTTTTCACTATTTCAATTTATCAGAATGACAGGATGTCTTTGATAATTTAAAGGAAAATCCAATGATTCATGCTTGCGTGATTGATATGTGATTATAGTTATCAATTCCGTGAATCAGAGGGAGTTGGGGATTATTATGCAGGTGAAATACGAGTACAGAAGCATGGCAGTTGAATTAGAGGAGTTGCTTGAAGTTAAATTCACTAACCGTACTAGATTCTACATTTTAGACAACAGTTGTATTGTATTCAGTAGAACGACCTAAAAAATCGAACTTACTGCATATAATCCAATTTACACATTTAGCCTAAGACAAGAATTAATAGATTTAAAAAAAATATTTGCACTGCTTTAAAACGAATTTTGTTAAGAGTATGACGAGCTATTTATTAAAAATCATGGAGGTGACGCAGTGACTATTGTCAAACCTGTGTTAAAGGGTAGGCGGTGAGGGTATATCCCAAAATAGGTTCATAGAATCGCCTGCCACATTTGTTTTTCTTTATCATGCGGAAAGTACTACCCCCGACAGCTTATTATTTCTTACGTTCCAAAATCAAATACACACACACCAGTCTTTTAACCGACTTCAAAGAAGGTTCAGTTTGTTTGTTTGTATTTTTTGATAATTTTCATTAAAATCTGTAACTTGTTTTTTCATTTTTCAGTCCCTTTTTGGTAAGTACCTACCAGTTAAGTAGGTACTAACAAAAAACATTTCTATTCATTTATTTTTGGAGAGCACAGTTAGTGAGTGTACTAACATTGATTGAGAAAAGGAAGCATTTAAAGCATAAAGAATAAAGTGTTCTGTTAATTAATTTTGAAATTAGGTAGATTACCTATATTATTTTATATTTGTATTATTTGTAAACATCGATTAACATTTAAATATTTGTTTTAAAGTAAATAAGTATACCTACCTATTTATTTAAAAATCAAGGTGCCAAAGAAATCAAATTTGTAAGCAAACGTTATAAGACGGTGGAGTTCAGCCAACTAGGGCGTCTCTCACAAGCAAGTTTGAGAGCTATTGATCTATATCTATAAAGAGCAAGAGAAGAAATTATCGATCTCGATATTCACAGAGGCTGTCATCGACAACAAAAAGCTTATTCAATACTTTCCTATTACTAATCACACGAAACCTATAAACTTAAATAAACCTTACATCAATCTTGACTGAAGCATTTCCGAGGATTATAATGAACTCATATCACGGATCAGACAATACGTGTAGTGATTATTGTGTCACCGTTACATGTTATTTTTAAACATTAGGTACCTAAGTATCTACATTTATATAACACTCAATGTTGATTAGATGAATAAAATGACTTGACATAGAAACGAAATATGTCATGGAAAAACAAATTATTGTACCTAGTCATTTCATACCGTTCACCTTCGTATATATCTATTAGCCTGCAAGCAAATCGAACTACGTAACAAATTACCTAGATATAGCTTGTTGTAATCATGGAAAAGTACAGACGCGGGGTAAACTAAACGGCTACGAATAAAACACGTGTATCGTAAAGTACACGACTAAACAAATTGAAATAGGTGCTCGCACCAATTGCAATACTAATCTTAAATTATGAAAGCGTTTTGTGCTTGCTCCGAAACGTTTACAGATAATAATAATTTAAAATAAGCTAGTAGTGGTATGTTTCAGTTATTCGGAGACATGCAAATCACATGACATGTACAACAGAATACATAACAGTAATTTAATGTAATATGATGATGAATTACTAGTGGAAAAATACATAGACTACGATACATTTACTGTATTACAACATGGCCATAAAGTAATGATTGAGAAATCATAGGTACTACCTACATGGTTCATTAATCCAACCTATGGCGACAGCTTAGCAAACGCAACAAATAAACTGCCTCTATTATGTACAATCTGAAACACCTGATTGTTTTGTTAATAAATTCAATAAACGAATAGTTTTGTCAGATGTACGCCTGAGTAATCTCAAACAATTGCAAACAATGGATAACTCTCCGTCACGGCCGTGGCCGTATCGTGAGGTACTGAGGTACACGCCAGCGAGTCTACCGTCAAACTAGACAGATGTCAAAAAATACTGTTATTCAGTCCTATATCCACAACAGCTATTACTGGCACAATAACAATAAAAGTAACTGGATGGAAATGGAGCAGAACCGGTATACGTGAAAGATAATTTTTCCAAGAAGTCACAAGATATTGATATTTTAACAATTTCTTTCAATAAATCCTGTATTGAATTACTCAGACACTAGAAGTAGGTTCCTGATACTGCGCAATTGCTGGAGCTCATGCTCCAGCAATTGCGCAGTATCAGGTTACTATAAATATATTATATCACCGTTTATTCATATAAACGGTGATATAATATATTTTAAAAGGATTTAACTATTCATAGCCTAGACTATGTTTACGTTTTCAACAAACTTCAGCAGGTACACTCGACTGCAAAGAAAGGTTCCCACAGCCACCTTCACTCACTCAATACTGCAACTGTCTCAATACGTCTCGCATACCATTCGGCCACGAGGCTTCTTATTAAGCAGGGCAAATTCTACTATCTAATTCGATGACAGGCAAATCAAACACTAACACATATGCAATCGTTTTATTTATTGCTGCGGCCGGTGGTACCTATTGACACACACAATTGTAAATTATACCTACGTTAGAACATATCGACTAACACACACGTAAAGATGGCTGTGGGAACTGGGAGCCTTTCTTTGCAGCCCGAGTGTACATCATTCAAGTAAACCCTTATATTTGGGTCGTGCTCCGTCGGTATAGCTCAACAAACAATACGATAGAGAAATACCCAAATAATCCATTTGTCAATTCAATTTGATTACATGGACGTACTTAGCATCAATAATCTGGTTGAACGTACGGTTCAACGAGTTGACTAATTATTCAGCCATTTTAACGTACGCAGAAATTTAATGCCTAACTAGGCGTCCAATTAAATGGCTAATTTAACTAGATAGCTGAGACATACAGCCAATATAGAACATTATCTATCACGAAATGATAGATACAAATTTTCAAGGGCACTAGACATCAGCAAGTTCTATGTGCACACAAATATATCCACGAACAAAACATGATAATAATATGACGCAATTGTGATATATCTTGGGATTACCAAGTTATCAATCACAAACAAAAATGGTAATAGATAAGATATATAATTACTTATATTAAATGGTAACAAAATAAACTATCACTATTTCAGATATGAGTTGAAACAAGTATGACAAAAAAAATTAAGTAAAACGGGATCGAATTCTTCAGGAAAAGGATAGGACGGACGGTCGGTAATTTTCCGTTCGGGTGCAGTGCCGTGATATCCTATCTCCTCAAATACTCGCAAAGCCTCAACCGTACCGACCGACAGGGTGTCATGGAGTGATATTCGCATTGATTTCTTTGTTACGAAGAATCATTGGAACTTATTAAACGTTAAATATTTGCGCCTAGTTTTGATAATGTTTCGAAGAAATATTTATAGATTACTAGCTGTTGCCCGCGGCTCCGCCCGCGTGGATGTCGAAATCCGTTTAAAAAACTATCCTATCTCTCAAGTTGGATCGAACTGCACATGGTGTGCGAATTTTATTATAATCGGTTAAGTGGTTTAGGAGTCCATTGAGGACAAACATTGTGACACGAGATTTATATATATTAAGATTTCGAGGAGATGCAAAGTGGGAACATTGATAGTTTTATTTCTTCATCATTCAGGATCTGTGTGATGTTGAGCACTCAGTAGTCAGCAACCACTAAGCTTCCTATACAACCCTTGAAAGACTGTCAAGTGTAAAATTAGCATACGTCACGTTTTAATACATACATAATATGTAGGTACTTAAAAGAAAAAGTCGCAATAAGATTTAGCTCAGTTTAGATATAGGCAGGGTGACGTAAGCCACGGTATTGCTTACACTGCATATGGGCAATGTGTCATCAAAACGCTTGACCAATCGCAGTAAACAGATATATGATCAAAATGTGTTGAAATCTGTCTGCTTAAGACGCGGACAAAATTTCTAGTGTACACCAAAGATATGTGACGGTCGGTGGACTCGATATTTTTCTCATACACCGTTACATTATCAAAAGAATAGGTCTACCACTTAAGTGGTATAAAAATGCCTATAAGTAACCATCACTGCCGAAAGAAAAAGAGTTCCAAAATGAGATTTTCTTTTTGGGAGTCAGGAGGTATTCACTTTCCTAAAAGTCAAACTAACCAAAATATAGAAAGGAGGAGTGCGGATGTGCGGACCCTCTAAGCTCCAAAGTGCAAGCTTTCCCCTAGTATCAGTAGTCTGGGTGCAACTTGGATTGGCGCTTCGAATCAGACGGACAGCAAAAAAGCATTGTACTGTTGTCAACAATGTAATTTGTATAGTATACACAATTACAATTAAAAATACTTATAAGCTTATTCTACTCTACTCACTCTTGATTGGCTCGTCGGTCTAATGGCTCTGTGGTACACACGAATGCTGGTTATAAGCTGGGTTTGGTTCCTGAATTGGACAAAAAGAAATATACAGTAATATTATGTATATTTTATGTAAGTAACTATATCTAGCTATACATCTGATACATAATATTAAGTATATAAAATAAAATATTAACGTTAATATAAAACAGAATATATAAAATATTTGCTTTTATGGCAAAATATTTGCATAAGATAATATTATAACAAAATAACACGAGTTACTTCATAAAGTAGTCGCCGCGTCAATTTAGGGGCTTATTCTACTTTTCCCTGTTGATGGGGATTGGTGAACTAAAATTTCACTGATCCCCATCATGATAAGTTCTATTAGAATTAAAAGTTCAATAATCCCCAATAGGTACCTACGTTAAAAATAAAATACTATAAATGAATCATCTACTTTTATTTTTAAAAGATAGGGGCTGAATTATATATTACCTACAATTTAACAAAATGCTTATTAAAATCATAGATTATTACAATTACGGTTAAGTAACCGGTGCAATCGGGCACCGGAGGCGAGCAGCCCCTCACACTCGCCGCCAATCCGGCCGGGGTGGGAGTGGCCCTGTAGAGGGCTGCTCTGAGGCTCTCGCCCCAACTCCCCTTCGGGTGGGTCGAGGTGGCCATCTTAAAACCGTAGATGGCCTGGGTTCAGCTGGGTGCGAGGGATATGCTATATGCTCATGCATAGCAATATGCAATATGCTGCTTGGGTAACCTTACACCCCGGTAATTAGACCCGAGACGGCATGCGGTTTTAGTCGATCCGATCCCGACATAACCACCCCCGACGGCCGACGGGGGTGGTATCCATAGGGACTTCCGTACGATAAAAAAGGGCCTGCGCGGCGCGTTACGTTTTTTGCACGAGGCTGTGCGAATCATCTGCACGAAATTAACTCGGTAAGTATCATTTGCACGAAACATGCGCCCGCATGCGTGCACATAGACCGTGATTTTTGTTTTGTTTAAGCAGCTTAAATCATCAATCAATCAATCAATCAATTAGCCTGTCGACGTCCACTGCTGGACATAGGCCTCTCCCAATGTACGCCATACCACCCGATTTTCCGCCTTTCGCATCCAGTCCATCCCAGCTACCTTTTTCAGGTCATCGGTCCATCTGGCTGAGGGGCGTCCCACCTTCCGTTTGCCGACTCGTGGTCTCCACTCTAGGACTCGTTTGCTCCAACGGCCATCGGTCCTTCGACAGATGTGGCCAGCCCATTGCCATTTCAGCTTGCTTATTCGGCGAGCTATGTCGGTAACTTTGGTTCTTTGACGGATGACCTCGTTGCGAATTTTGTCCTTCAAAGAAACTCCAAGCATAGCTCGCTCCATGGCCCGCTGCGCGACTTTAAATTTGTGGACTAGCCCCACAGTCAGTGTCCACGTTTCGGCACCGTAGGTCATGACTGGTAGGACGCACTGGTCGAAGACCCTCGATTTCAGGCATTGCGGTAAGGGGGAGGAGAAAACCCGACGCAGTTTGCCAAATGCTGCCCAACCCAACTGAATCCTTCGGGCGACTTCTTTCTCGAAGTTGTTTCTACCAAGCTTGATGATCTGCCCAAGGTAGACATATTCCTGAACAACTTCGAGTGTCGACCCTTCGACGTCGATCGGTCCCGGCCTGATATGTTCGTTGAACATAATCTTGGTTTTGTCCAAGTTCATGCCGAGACCGACACGTCGAGAGGCTCCATTTAGGCTGTGCAGCATCTTGCCCAGCTGTTCCAGCGACTCCGCAACTATGACAATGTCGTCGGCGAACCGAAGGTGTGAAATGCGTTCGCCGTTTATGTTAATTCCCCGTCCAGTCCAGTCCAGTGTCTTAAAGACGTCCTCCAGTGCGTTCGTGAATAGTTTAGGGGATATAACATCCCCCTGTCGTACTCCACGCTGTAGTGTAATGGGGTTCGTTTTCCGGTCTTGGAGCTGGACGGACATGGTGGCAGTGTCATACAGACATCTCATCACCTCGATATAACGCCAGTCGACGCGGCACCGTTGCAGAGCATCCAGAACTGCCCAGGTCTCGATGGAGTCGAAGGCTTTCTCGTAGTCCACAAAAGCCATACACAGCGGCTGATTGTACTCCTCGGTCTTTTGCACAATCTGCCGAACAGTATGGATGTGGTCCACGGTGCTGTAGCCTTTTCGAAACCCGGCTTGCTCTGGTGGCTGGAACTCATCGAGCTTACTCGCGAGGCGATTTGTGACGACTCTCGAGAACAACTTGTAGATATGACTCAGGAGTGAGATGGGTCTGTAGTTCTTCAGCAAAGCCTTGTCGCCTTTTTTGAAGAACAGCACCACCGCACTCCCGCTCCATGCCCTAGGTGTTAAGCCCTGCTGGATGACGGAATTAAAGAGACTCGCTAGCTCCTTCAGGATTGGGGTCCCGCCTGCTTTTAGGAGCTCCGTAGTTATTCCGTCATCGCCAGGGCATCTGTTGTTCTTTAGCTGCTTGAGAGCCGCCTCTACCTCACACAGCTCGACGTCGGGTATCTCCTCGGTGAAGTGGCGCGTGAGGGGGGCTCTGTGGTCATCATTGCTGTGTCTCGTCGGTTTTATCATCCGTGATGCATACAGCTGTCCGTAGAATTTCTCTACCTCTTGGAGAATCTCGAACTTTGAGGTAATAGTTCTGCCATCCGCAGTTTTAAGTTTCGTCAGATGGGACCTCCCCAACTGCTGAGCGAACACTTTCGACCCCCGATTTTGCTCGATTGCTGCCTCTATTTGGCGAGTATTGTAGCGTCGGAGGTCGCGTCGTATCAGCTTTTTAATAAGTTGGTTGAGGGATCTTTCATCTGACGAAGATGACTGAGTGGAGGGCTGATCTCGCCTCCTCCTCATAAGTTCGAGAGTCTCGGGTGAGAGTTTGGACTCTAGCCGTTTGCTTTTGCCGGGAAACAACTTCCGAGACACTTCTTGAAGCGTTTTGACCACTGTATCGGTTCTCTCATCAATGGAGCCAGTGGTTTCCAATATTGCGAAACGATTTTGAAGTTCCAATTGGAACTGTTCAGACACCAGGGCTGCTTGGAGCGCCGTAGGTCGGAGAGTCGACTTTATCATACGGAACCTTTCAGCTTTGAAGTTGATATTTAGAGAGCCTCGGACAAGTCTGTGATCACTGTTGGTTTTAAATTTGTGGATCACGGAGACATCTCTAAATATGTGCTTACTACCGGTGATGAAGAAGTCTATCTCGTTCCTTGTCACAGCATCGGGGCTTCGCCAAGTCCACTTCCTGTGGGGCTTCTTCTTAAAGAAAGAATTCATCAAGAAGAGCCCTTGCGATTCAAGGAAGTTTATTAGCATTTGCCCCCTGTGGTTTCGGCGCCCCACTCCATGGGGTCCGATTCTCGTTTCGCCACGTTCTTGTACTCCCACTTTGGCATTGAAGTCCCCCATAATCACGCAGTGCGTAGTCTTGGCGGTGTGATTCATTACCTTGGTAATGTCTTCATACACGGCCTCGACGGATTCGTCAGGGTGTTTCGAGGTCGGCGCATATACCTGTATCACTTTCAGGGAATGCCTCTTGGTGATATTTAATATGAGGTACGCTACCCGATTCGATACACTGCTGACTTCCACGATGCTTCTTATGAGGTCCTTCTTGACAAGAAAACCGATACCGCCCTGGGAGAGCTGTTCACCTTCTCTGAAGTAGAGTAGGTCGCCGGACTCTTAACCGGCCGCCGGACGCTTAAATCATGACAATGTTAATTATGGACGTAGAAAAATCCACGATTTTTCTACGATTCCCACTAGTTCTGCCAACAGGACAGGTGGGAGTAGACGATATTGGGAACTAACAATGGCACACAAAACATGTGAATGGATATTAACAGAGAGCAAGCTTGAAATAAATTTGGTTACTACATTGACATGGTGATAATTATTAAATCTATTTGACTCCAACGAAGGTATCTATACTTATAATAAAACTGTAGAGAGGTCAATTCTGTACATCTATTATATAAAAATGAATCCCTATTTCCCTTGGTCACGGCATCACGCGTGAACGGCTGGACCGATTTCACTAATTCTTTTTTTATTGTGTTTGTTATTGTCAGGAGAAGGTTCTTATGACAGAAAAAGTTAAGAAAGTTGCGCGGGACATTAGAAAATTTAAGAAAACTTAACGACCATAAATTAACTTTTCTAATTCAACCTTCTTAGTGCTTTTGACAATATACACTTTTCCAATTTAGCTGTCAAAAGTTCAGTCAGGTCAGGTTAAGACCAAATTTAAACTCGCAATTCGTTGTTAGCACATTAAGACAGGAAACGCCTGTCGGGTCAGCTAGTTGAATATATTTACAAAATAACTATTGGAGGATGATTGGTGATCGATACTAATGCAAAAAATGAAATCAGTAATTTTTTTGTCTTTCTGTCTGTCTGTCTGTCTGTCTGTCTGTTTGTCTTTCTGTCTGTCTGTCTGTCTGTCTGTATGTGCACGCATGGATCAAAAACTACTGGAGGGATTTTGATCAAACTTGGTACGATTATAGTTCATACTTCTGGGCAACATATAGGTTACTTTTTATACAAGCTGATACGCGCGGCTCCGCCTGCACGTCGTTTTTAGGTAGGTTATCGTTTTTTAGTCATAACTCCGGTTCTACTCAACCAAATGCAATCAAACATAGGTACGTCAAATTTTAAGTCTAAGCAAGACCTTTCTAATAAAACAAACCGCATCAAAATCCGTCCAGTACTTTTTACTACCGCGATGGACGTAAAAAGTACTGGACGGATTTTGATGCGGTTTGTTTTATTAGAAAGGTTTTGGTTAGACTAGTGGAGTGGCGAGTGGAGTGGAAAGTGGTATGGAGTGGAGTGGTGAGTCGAGTGAAGAGTCGTTTTATTAAATAGACTTGGTGGCGATACCGACATCCACGCGGGCGAAGCCGCGGGCGGAAGCTAGTTTTAAAATAAAAAGATCCGTAATGTACCTATGTAGGTAATAAATTTTATACCACTTGTCACTTGCGCCATGCACTAATCAAAGTGCCAAAAGGCAGGTATTCATTACAGTACTGAAATACTGAGGTACTGAAAATAAAACGTTTTAACCTACAGTCAAGGCTTTAAAAAAATTTAAATATTCGAAAACACTTTAGCGTAAACATAGTTGTAAAATGGCAAGATAACTGGCTTAGACTTAATCCAAAAACGAATAGTAGAAGGTAACACAGCAAAACTACGTAGTGTTTATTTACACTTTACACATGCATGTGATAAATAATGATTCATTGTTTACTGGACATTATCACTCTATTAGTAAAATATTGCTCTTGTGAAAACATCGTTAGTGTCTTAGTATAGTAAGTGTGGTATTAAACAGGTCAAATAAATACGTAAACATCACCTTTTATTTTCTTTTACGCATATTATAGAGGTAAGTAGGTACCTAATATTTTCGTAGGTATTTTGTAAAAAAAATGTGTAAGTAAAGTACCTACCTAATATACCTTATTGTAAGTATTATAATGTATTCTGAAGACATTCAATATGTTTTACTATTAATTTAATTTGAATAGAAAATGAATGTCCATTGTTACCACCAATATTTCAGCGCCAGGTCCTGCGCTCTGGTGTGAAAAGTACTTAGTAGGTAGGTACTCGTCCATTTCTAAATTGTTAACAAGGTGTGCTCCCATGTGCGTAGTTCAAAATGTTGTAGGTAACTGCTAAAACTCGAGATTCGAGTGCAAAATAAATAATTTGCTACATAAATTCCCGATACTCTACAATCTCAAAAACACTGATTAGAAAACACTACAAACAACTTATTGTTTTCATATCACTGGAAATTTTCCATAATACTATTATGTATTCTATTATGTAAGTAACTAACTTAATTTTATTATTACCATTTTTTACCTTTTACCATTTATACATTGTCGTTCGAATTATCTAGGTACTAGGAATTCGGACGACAATGTATTTTATAATTCATTTTGAGCTAAACCTGTTATTTATTAACATTTGATTTATTCAAAGTCGATTATTGATCTTAAAACTAAAATATTCCTTTTGATCTTAAAACTAAAATATTCCTTTATGCGCATCTACTTGAGAAAGGTACATTTTGAGAAAGGTGCATTATGAGAAAGGTACGTTTTGCGCATGGGGTGCATTTTGCGAATGGTACATTATGCGACTGAGCCCTTTAATTAACACTTTGGCACAGTTTACTGATGCTACGAGAAAGTGCCCTTTGAAACGCTAAAGTCATTTCATGATTATGTAAGTTTGTGACAGGACAAGTGGTAATGAAAGACGCTTCGTATACTATGACGTAAGTCCTGTGACGTAAGACTAATAAATTACAATAGGGATTTACTTCAAACCTAAGAATAGTGAACTAAAGAACCTACAAAAATGACTTATTGAAAAAATGGGCGGTCAAAAGCACTTGAAACCGGCCGGCGGCCTTCCATAAAGGTTTTTAATGACAATAAAAATTGCTTTTTTCGATTATAGATTAGAAATTATTATAGCAATTTTCATTTAAATAAATAAATAAATAATATTATTCATATTAAAATAATAATTATGGGAGAAGCCAAGACGTATTCGGTACAAAAACAAACCGCAAGAGACTATTTTATTAAGCTCCAAAAATATATTTAGAAGAAAGCAGACACATTTAATGATGATGATGTTACGAAAATGGTTCTCATAAAACACTGCACACCAAATAACATGGATAGCTTGCGACAGTTTTATTTTTTTAACACAAATAGGAGAAATTTATTAAACGTTTGGTACTAACATATTAGACGCGATAACGAACATATTTGTCATCAAAATCCGCTTTGCCAGAGCTATTTTTACGTTAATGTGACAAAAATACATATACAATTTTCATTTGACGTTTGAAAGTTTTCTCCATAAATTTAGTCATAGTAGGTATTTGCCACGCAAGTATCTACTTTCAGTAATTCGGTCAAGAATGTGGCAAGAATGACAACAAATAAAGGCTTACTAATATAAAATAATTAAAATAAAATAAAAATTACTTCAAAAGTCATCACCTTCAAGGATCACAACTATATTATCAGTCATATTTTTTTTACCTCGCCTGATTGTAAGCTAAAGGCAAAGTCTCAGGACTGAGGTCACCACCACATACACCGGTAGTGCTACAGTGGCGGCCCTCAGCTTGACGGTCTCATCAAACGCTTTTTCACGCCTAGCTTAAAGGCCCCGGGACTATAGGAGGAAGGAAACACATGCGCTGGTAAAGAATTCCACGTCTTTATGGTGCGGCAAATAAAAGAGGCACCGAACCGCTCTTGGTTCTTAATGAAAATGATCCCACTGTGTGAGGGTGATACCTCAGTCTGGCACGTGTAGTTCTGTATAGGAAAGGAGAGGGTGAGATTAATTGGAAGAGTTCATCGGAACACTCGCCATGGTAGAGCCGATTAAAAAACTGCCAAAGATGCAACATCCCTACGTAAGCAGCTGCAGAGGCTCGAGGGTGTTCGTAACCTCAGGATTCCCAATAATTTAAATCCCTCATCTATATCTCACAATATAGGTACCGAGTAAAGCTATGTATTATGTGTGTATAGGCAAATACAGGTAGAATCCGCTAAGTAACCGCAGTAATAGCAGGTAGCATAATTTTTCTTCTTGGCGGCCAAGTATAAATACTTTCCGAAACAGCCGTGCCCGAAAGGCAGGCGGGTCAGGCAGATAAAAAGATAGCCTTGGCTTAACGTTGGAATTCTCCAATCACCTGGAAGCACTGACAAAGCAAATCGCTCATTTGAAGATTCCCTTTGGAGGTATGACAACTGACAAGTGTCATCGTTGTATATTTCAGGTTATGGGGCCTAGAATACCGAGAATTAGACAAACAGAAAATGTACATAGGCTATAATTAAGAATAATTGCAACGACAAACTTCTAAGAAAATTATCATTACTTGAAGCACCAGTTGTCTTCGAAATTTATTCATCAAGATGATACACCAATCACCTCTCGTTTAATGTCAGATGAACTAATTGTCACAAGAGACATAGTTAAAATAGGTTGGTCTATGGCAACAATTAATTATTATAGAGCAAGAGCCTGTGAACCCCAGACCTTCGTTATTTTATAAAAGCTGAAAGTTTGTCAGCGCATGCTCCCAACACAGGTAACAATGATGGCCCATTATGAATTTCGGGTCACCGTGGCTTTGGCAGATACACGGTACTAAAGGGTAGCTGTAGGAGCGAGCGCAAGGCAGTGGGTGCGAGCAACGAGTAAGGCGGCGAGTCAGGTCAGGTCTATTGCGATCCCTCACTGGATTGGAATTATACAATTCCAATTATAATAATGCCAATACATGCGCAGTGTGGGATCGCAATAGACGTAAAATTGGAATTAGAATTCCAATTTTATAATTCCAAAATATGCGCAGTGAGGGGTCGCAATAGACGTGACTCGCCGTCTCATTCGCACCCACTGCCTGGCGCTGGCTACACTTTAGTACCGTTTATCTGCCAAAGCCACGATGACCCGAACTTCATAATGGGCTATCGTACTTACCTGTGTTGGGAGCATGCGCTGACAAACTTTCAGCTTTTATAAAATAACGAAGGTCTGGGGTTCACGGGCTCTTAGTCCATTAGGTAGTTCAGTAAATTAAATAGTTTATAGTGGAGTCAATTTAATAGGCCACATTTGACAATTCATCAAAATTCAACATCGCAACCTTTTACGCGACGCGCCGCGGTGGGTATCAAATTATATATTTTTCGTTTTGTTAGAACTGCACAATTGCTTAACTTTTTTCAATTACTATTACATATTTATTGTAATAATGACAGATACAAGTAATTTTACGTTTTGTTTTCACCAATAAACCATTCTAAACATAATAAACAATTTCTGATTTATAGAACTGAACGTCATTACCTTGTCATTACAATGTTGTGTCAGTTAATCATTTTTCTTTTTAAACATTAGGCATGTTACTCTAAAAATCGAAAGCTGATAAGTAGAATCGAATGCAATGATTACTTGTGAAGAAATATCATCATAAAATTAATAACCACGTTGTGACAAAAAAATTACTGATTGCATTTTTTGCATTAGTATCGATCACCAATCATCCCCCAATAGTTATTTTGTAAATATATTCAATGAACAGAACCTCTCTAAAGTTTTATTATAAGTAAGTATAGATCATGTACTTGTCTTATTTTGCTCCTTAAATTTACGAAAGAAAAAATAATAATGAGACAGGGATTCACCTGAGGATTTTAAAAATTCACATTATCTTTCAAGTCCGTATCGATTCATTCGTTTTAATCGACCTTTTTTAACAGGTCACCTCATTATGAATATAAAACTGACAAACGTCAAATATGGCCTATTAAATTGACTCAACTATAAATCACCTTTTCAACAAATGAATTACCGTAATAGTTTTAAACGTCATCAGAGGAAATTGTCTACAGAATGCATAGACTTGGCTTCGAGCCACTCACGCCATACCACAGGAAATATCATTCAACTTATTATAATTGTTGCCACTCAAGAAATACTGAGCGGTTACTTGTTTACAGCTTATACGCGACCATTTGGTAAAAACAATTGAAGAGAATTTACTCACAAGAAGTTACCTAATATTAACTTCTATCTAAGTGAGTGAGATCTGATCTGATCTGATCCTGATCTAGCTATAATTTTCCACCGCAGGTCACTAGCTTACATAACCTTCAATTTATAAATCAAGATTATATAAGAAATCTAAAAGATTTCATAACGAAATAATTAAATGTAAATAACTCATCAGTCTACGCTGGATATCCCAAGATTAATTTTGCGAGAAATTAGTTACTTGATCAATTAATCAACTTAAATGAACACTAAACGTGAATACGGAACCAATGTAAACCAGATACATTTGAGTTACAGTTACACCGAGAAAATACAAGGGGAAAATGCTAAAACCAGGAAGAGGATGTGTAGCATTTAATCATGGTCGCTACGTGGCTACGAGAAAATGTCCTCCAATTTTAATATATTCAAGTATGTAGTTTACATAGAGTCTGTCGGTATAGTGTGCTTCTGAACAGCCCTTATTTCATTTAATAAATCAATAAAATGATTTTTGCAGTTTAGGTACATACGTTAAATTAAAACTTAGTAGTTTCATTCGAACCCAATTATTATCACTGAAAGCCAATCTAAATCCTTTTTCGAATATCTAAATTTACGAGTATAATGCATAGGTACTCTGTTGTTACAAAGTACCTACAATAGTACCGAATAAGATAACTTTGGTAAGTACTACAAATATCTTATCTTAATCACAAAACCAAAAGGAAAAGAAAAGGTCATTCAGATAAACTTTGTACTAGACAAGAAAATGAACAAGCAAGCAAGAGGTATTACTATTAATATGGGACATTGTTAAGACGAAGACATTTATATTATAGGAACATTGTATTTATATCATATTATACAAATAAATATCTGCAGATAACATCTGCCGATACAAATATGGCATCATTTCCGATACAAATATGGATTCAAAATCAGAATCATCTTCTGACGAGATGTCTAATAAAGCCAGAATCAATAAACGCGTAAAACGTGAACTCATTGTAACACTCTGTATAAACAATCCTTACCAAAAAAAACAAGTCTACTCAGTCTGGAGGATTCCAAGTCAATGTATCATCTCATATAATATATTATCGTATCTGTTTATTGTGTGATGTTTTCAGATACCTAATTAAGTTTTTATATGCAGATAAAATCTTACCGTATACAAACGGTTAGTTTTATTACTATCACAGGCCATCAGAGATCCAGTACCTATCAGATAGTGCGTATTCACTTATGACTTGATAGGTACCATTACGATTGCTTTGATGTAGACTTCGCGAGCGAAGATAAACAATACCTATTTGTATACTTATGCGGAAGTGGCGTAGCTCACAACTAATCATATCAGACATAAATACATGAGAAGCCGTACTAGCACGGGTATTCTTGTACAATAGCGTTGATGACGATAGGATGTGACGTCAGTCGACTCTTGAATGAATAAGTGTGATAATAGTTACGAGCTCAAGTTTGACGAATGTCAAAGATGCAGCTACTGATTATGTACCTTACCTTGACAATTTGAATTAGTAGTCATGTTATCAAGTAGGTACATTAAAAATCGTATTTATACAGCTCTTAAGATCAACATCTTAAAAACTGTATAATTACTGTATATAGCATTATTGTACTGCCTATTTCGTTACATTCAAATTCCAGAGATATTATATTTTATATTATTTCAAAATCAGTAGAAAGCAGAATTTTAATGGATGATGGATGGATGGATTTTCTGTCCGGATCGGCTGTCGGCGTCCCCGTTGGCAATAATAATATAAAAAACGACTTCAATGGACCAAATTGAAATGGGACCACGCGAAAAAGCACCAGTTATCAAAAAAAATCATCATAATCGGTTCAAACAAAAAATACTGCTCACCTCCAACACAGAACAATACTCATGATATTTTTAGCACTAAATACGTATAGTTGTAGGCAGAACAAAGGACGTTAATTAGTAGATAAAAATGTGTATGTATAATACTTCCGAAACCACTGTTGGAATAATTTGGATACAAACAATACATATACCTAGAAAACGTTATCGTAGCGGCTAGCCGGCTATGCCTACTTACTGATAAATAGGGATAGTAGACTATGTCCTCAGATTAAAACTATGTCCTATTTCCAGCCTAATTTTAATGAGACATGACGTGTGTGCGACCTTACTGCTTGGAGAAATAGTCAAAATAAGAAGCACGTGTGAAATTACAATTAGTGAATCCCAATACATTAACCTAACATTGGCGTTTGAGGAAGGAAGTTTTTTTAAATGACGATTGGCTACAGGAATAAATATAGGAAGTGAATATTGGCGAAACTACGCGATTCGATTAGAACAGTATTTCATGGTGAGCACGGCCAAGGTTACAACCATGACAGTAAGTTCTAATATATTTAAACCAGCGGTCCGGGACCCGGCTTCACCCGGGCATAAATTCTTCTTCAAACTTCGTCCGTTTTCAAGATAGAAGTATGAAAGTTCATATAGTTGCTTCTGGTTAAATAATAAACATACACATTTTCCTTCTAAGGGGGCAAATAAGGGTAGAGCAATAGGCTATTTGACTAATTTTATAGAACTACTTAAAATGATTCCTTATAACATTATAAACATACCACATTAATATTTCAGTTAAAAAACAATGCATTATGTCGAAAAATCAATAATAAAGTTTAAATTATCAAAAGTGCGGGCAAAACGCCTTTCTCGAAAAAATGGCGTACGTGACGTCATTTGGCTAGGCGACGTTTGTAAACAATAGGCTATTTGACTAATTTTATAAAACTACTTAAAATGATTCCTTATAACATTATAAACATACCACATTAATATTTCAGTTAAAAAACAATGCTTTATGTTGAAAAATCAATAATAAAGTTTAAATTATCAAAAGTGCGGGCAAAACGCCATTCTCGAAAAAATGGCGTACGTGACGTCATTTGGCTAGGTGACGTTTGTAATACTGAATTTGATTGCTTAAAAAAGTAATTTCAATATTTTAGTGAGCCAAGTGATGTATAAAGTGTCACACTGTATAAATATCTGTATATAAATCCCAGAAAACGTATTTGTGTCTGTTCATGTAAGTCGTGTTTACGTACACATGACGTCACCAGCGCTGTCACCAAACACAGAGCGTTTTCACCACAGACAATAAATCTAAAATATATTACATCTTTCTAGTTGAAATTCTCAATAAATATGCATATTTGAGTGTAAATTATAGTCTCATGAGGCTTGTTACGTTATTTTCTGATAGGATGATCATAATTTGTAGTATATTTTTAATGTTGTCAAATAGCCTATACTGAATTTGATTGCTTAAAAAAGTAATTTCAATATTTTAGTGAGCCAAGTGATGTATAAAGTGTCACACTGTATAAATATCTGTATATAAATCCCAGAAAACGTATTTGTGTCTGTTCATGTAAGTCGTGTTTACGTACACATGACGTCACCAGCGCTGTCACCAAACACAGAGCGTTTTCACCACAGACAATAAATCTAAAATATATTACATCTTTCTAGTTGAAATTCTCAATAAATATGCATATTTGAGTGTAAATTATAGTCTCATGAGGCTTGTTACGTTATTTTCTGATAGGATGATCATAATTTGTAGTATATTTTTAATGTTGTCAAATAGCCTATTTTATGAAAGCCCGTTATGTGGAAATTGCTTAATTTTTGAAGTAAGAAGCATGAAATTCAATATTAAAAGGCCCTGTGGATGTTGGTGCAAGGGTTATAGGATTTTTAAGAATTTATGCCCTGGCGAAGCTGGGTACCGGGCCGCTAGTAATAGATAGTCCTGTTATTATTTCTGTGATTACAACATTGAAAGCAGCTATAAAGTGAACACAATACTATGGTTATTATGGCCTGGTTATACTATATATAGCGGACTGCTCAGTTCAATCGGGTGATACCGTCGTGTCCTACCTTATTTACAGAAAATACCAAACGGATTTTGATGCGGTTTTTATTAGAAATTAGAAACTTATTAGACTAAAAATTTACTCTATGTTTGGTTGTAATTACTTAAGTAGAACCGGAGATATGACCAAAAACGACCTAAAAACGAAGCGCGGGCGAAGCCATGGGTATCAGCTTGTATAAAAAGTAGCCTATATGTTGGCCAGAACTTTGAACTATAATCGTACCAAGTTTGATCAAAATCCCTCCAGTAATTTTTAATTTTTATGCGGACTAACATTTGCGGACCAACAGACAAACAGACAAAAATTTCAAAAATCATTGTTTTGGCATCTATTACATTCATGAAGTCCCCTATTGTTTTTGTACACTCTATTACCTACATTAAGCTGTCATTTTGAAGACATGAAATTGTAAATTCACTATTTCTGTATTAATAATGATTTTGCACACACAAGTCAAGGTAAAAAAACTAGTGTGCCCATCTAATTCTACACCAAAAGCTTACACCCACATCAATATCTATTCAATACATTGATATATTATTATGTTATGTTTTAAGTATAAAGCCTCAGACTAAGGTTAAAGCTTATTGATTTAGTTTAGTGGCAATACTGAGTACCTACTGACATCGAAATTGTGATTTGTATAAATGTACAATAAAAAACAATTATTATTGTCATATATGTATATAAATATTACAATATATAACCACAGATGGACACGGAAATATATAATCGATTTTTCGGTCTTTTATGCGTTGTTAATGTTGTCATTTGTCATTATACCTATTTGTTCAATGATGTGATGACTTATACCTTGTGTAATCAATCAATAAAGGAGTATGAGAGTTCAACATACCTTAGACACACTGCAACGACATCAATCGTGCATGAACAGAATTCTCAAATTCTGGAAATGTTTCACACACTGTTTGTTGCAAGTACTTCGATTTGAACCAATTTAATGTATCCCAATTGGCAACAATTAAAATTAATATTCATGAACTGAAGTTATTAACACAATGTAAAAATAAGTAAAATAAAGCATGGAACCTAAAGCCATTAAATCATTAATTAATGGACGAGGTATAATATATCTGATTTATCATTAATTTTAGGTAATAAAGCGAAAAACATTATATTGTATTTAATATTAAATTGCAGATTTCAGAAAAAAGACTGCTGTCAAGTCAACTGTCAAAATCAATTTATTTCATCCGTCATTCATCTCTCAATCACCGACTCACCATCATAGACAAGATGTTACTTGTTCTCATTTTTCATTCCAACATTCCAACACAAGAACATTAAAAACCCTTGGTTATAATATCCTTGTTCCAACATCAACACTGATGAACACTGATCTGTATTATGATGTTGTGCTAGGTTGTGCTATAGATAATAATACCGGATAAATGATCAGTGATCATCAATCACCTCACTTCACCATAGAGTAGTATGCTTTCGTAGACTGAGAATAAATACATCGCGCCGCCGCGCCGCCGCTCCGCCGCGCCGCCGCTCCGCCGCGCCGCCGCTGCAAGACTATAAAATCATGAAGCTATAGATAAACATGGAGGCCAAACTGGGAAGAACAGCCATGAAGATATAGATAAACATGGAGACCGCACTTCCAATACCTACTTGATGCTCAGTCTGTATTTACTATCTTGCTCTCTGTGGGCCGACTTCTCTTTCTAAGTATGAGTACCTTCTAAGCAAGAAATCACCATTTAAACAAGTTTAAACACTTACGCGTGGAATTTTATATCACATCCTTGACGCCACGTAATACCGCAACCACGCACTATACAATTTTGCACCATTTTTTGAGTTTAAACTTATAATTAACTTTAAATATGTTAAAAACCAAAACAATAACAAACAACCGCCATATTGTTTATTGATAGTTGACATGTAGTACCAATGTTGCCACATTACGTACTGAATCCATAGACAATGGGAATTTAATTCACTGATTTCCTGATTCAACAACCCAATCATGCATAATAAATGGCATATAATTTTTCAATTTCCACATTAATAATCGTAGTCGAACTATAGAGTTATTTATAAATCATTTTACTTGCATTTTTGGTTAGTATGGTCTATTTCTATAATTTACTAGGAGATACTAATAAGAAGATAGCAACATTGTACAAATACACGAAAGAGAAGTCGGCCCACAGAGAGTGAGATACAGACATGTAGGTATTTGGATCAAGCTGTTCTTCCCGGTTTGGCCTCCATGTTTATCTATAGCTTCATGAGAACAGCTTGAATCAAATACCTACATGTCTCTATCTCACTCTCTATGGGCCAACTTCTCTTTCGTGTATTTGTACAATGTTGCTATCTTCTCATTAGTATCTCCTAGTATATTATAGAAATAGACCATACTAACCAAAAATGCAAGTAAAATGATTTATAAATAACTCTATAGTTCGACTACGATTATTAATGTGGAAATTGAAGAATTATATTATGCCATTTATTATGCCTGATTGGGTTATCGAATCAGGAATCAGTGAATTAAATTCCCATTTTCTAAGGATTCAATACGTAATGTGGCAACATTAGTACTACATGTCAACTATTAATAAACAATATGGCGGTTGTTTATTATTGTTTCGGTTTTTAACATAATTTAAAGTTATTTATAAGTATAAACTCAAAAACTGGTGCAAAATTGTATAGTGCGTGGTTGCGGTAGTATAGCTTGTCTATTTAGTCGTGAAAAGAATGTTTGAGGAACTAACATTAAACATGTGAGTGGCAACACCAAACATAAGTACGTCAGTTGTCAATACTATCGTCGAATTATAGTTTTCTTATCTTATTTTTAATTGTTTTCATTAAAATGCAATACATTGAGACCAAACTACGCATAAAAGGTTGAGAAATGAGTGAAGGAAATCAGAGTGGTGCGTGGGAAGTGATTTTCAAAGTTTTCCAGCAATGAATCACGGATTACTAAGCTGGACAATTTTATGGGATTTGGAGGACGTTAATGAGCGAACAGCATCTTTGATGGGTAGGTCCTGTAATCATGTTATTATTTGTTGTGAATCTGTCTGAACTTACAAATTTACTAAATTTACGATTTGAAGGCAAAAAAGGCATTGTTTACATTGCAAATTTTTAGTTTAGACTAAAAACTCTCAGTAGGTCATTTTTATAGTGCGATCAAAATTTTTGATATGATGGTACAACTCGTTCAATCTGTACCAATTTTTTATTTGAATTAATTGCTTCAAGTCAATAACTTGTTGCCATTCAGTAATTAATTATTAAATTATTATTTTTACTTTTTACAGGAAAATCAGAGTATAGTTGGCGGATAGTTAACGAAGGTTTTAAGAATGATGGAAAGTTTGAAACTCCTGGGAAACACGTGAAAGGTTGGCCGAAGAAAGAAATGGATAACTTTAATATTTTGGTGACAGTGGTGACTGTACTGCTGAAAGTGGCGATGAAACGCATTTCAATATTTAATATTTAAAATCCGGAGTGATTATTCTTTGTAACTGATTGAATTTATTAAATGATTAAGTAGTTTCAACTAACTTTATTCTGGATCTGGTTCAATAACTTTATTCTAGATCTGGTTCAAAACTTTAAATTGCACCTGGTTTAATAAATAAAACAGAAACAATATTATGACTGCATAATGTGTTTTATTTTATTAACTCATTTTACTAGGAACGAACTTCTAGTATCAAGATCATATTAGTCGCACTATATAGGGTTGCTACATGAAGTTCAGCAGCGCCCTCATTTAATTTCACGACTTTATAGACAAGCTATACGTGGCGTCAAGGATGTGATATAAAATTCCACGCGTAAGTGTTTTAACTTGTTTAAATGGTGATTTCTTGCTTAGAAGGTTATCATACTTGGAAAGAGAAGTCGGCCCACACAGAGCAAGATAGTATATACAGACTGAGCTTCAAGTAGGTATTTGAAGTGTGGCCCCCATGTTTAGCTTCATGCATAAAATATACTAATATAATCTTCATGTGCCGCTGACTGACTGCATAGGTTGACTAAGAATATTATACTCAGTCTACGATTTAAACAAACTTTTTGAATTTCGAACTACATTATTAACTACATCATCGAGCCTTATGGACAAGCGACGTATTCTGTTTAATCAACATTGACATAGCAACATTGGCAAATGTAAATAAAAACAAGCAGAAAAAATTGTAACTAAAACTCTTGAGCAATGACCACAGAGATTCCTTGTAGATGCAGTTCACCTTCTAATTGCCAAGTAATGTTTGATGTTTTTATTACCAATACCTATCACATTTTAGTAGACAGACAAGTAGTACCGTATGCTTTTTGATTACCTATTGATGTTTATAAATATTGTGTTATCCTGGTTCGGTTTCAATTGATGACACCCAGATTATAATAATATATCGTCCATGGAATTATGCAGCACCATGAGCCAGGCACATCTGGCAAGCTTGATCTTTGGAAATGAAATCTTGGCATTGCATGGAGGAGGAAGTATTATACCACAGAATATTACAGGCTTGCAGCAACAGTATCTACCTACACTATCCTGTATAAATATAATGAAACTCAAGCGATTATGTCTTCATGTAGATAAGAATCTCATTAGCTTTTATACAAACGCGTTTGTGAGAAATCGCTTTATGCACAGTGTCTGAAGGCTGTGACCGAGGACTTGGTCCATAGCATTGGGAGTCCCTGAGCTCACCAACACTCTCGAACCTTTGAAGTTACATTAAGGTATTACTTCATTGGCAATTTTTTACCGCCTCTACCATTGCAAGTGTTCCGATGAGCTCTTCCAATTAATCGCACCCTCTTCCTTCCTATACAGAACTACACATGCCAGACTAAGGTGTCACCCTCATACAGATACAGTGGAATCGAGAGACATGGGGAGGCACTTGCCGTCTCTCTCTCGACATCTCGAAGGCCTATGACAGGGTCTGGTACGATAGCCTGCTTGGCAAACTTCCGTCATACGGCTTGCCCGCTGGCTTGTGTGTCTGGATTGCAGACTTCCTGCGGAACCGATCCATTCTTGTAGTTATTGATGGCTGCACATCCGATCAACTAGCGATCAATTCTGGGGTTCCTCAGGGATCGGTACTTTCGGCTACACTATTCCTGCTGCACATAAACGACCTTCTCACGCCCGGTACTTTTGGGTATGCAGACGACAGCACTGTGGTCGAGAGATATGTGTCTGGTCCCCGAGCTAGTGTGGCGGAGATCCGGTCTCTCCGAGAGGCAATGGTTGGGCGCTTGAACCTGACTAGCAGATGGCACAGTGGGGAGCGAGCGGGGGGGCGAGCTGATTGTCTGCGCGCCGAGGGTTGAATGACAGGACGGCCGCCTGTCACCCAACATCCCACCGTCGGTGAAGTGGTGCGATGCTCGCCCCATCCCCCCTTTCGGGAGGTCGAGGAGGCCATCTTAAAACCGTAGATTGCCCGGGGTCAGCTGGGGTGCGAGGGATATGCCCATTGGGTAACCTTACACCCCGGTAATTAAGGCCCGAGACAGAGTGTGGTTTAGTGTGTGGTAGTCGCTTCGATCCCGACATAACCATCCCCGATGGCCGACGAGGGTAGTATCCATGGGGATGTCCGCACGATAAAAAAAATACTGTTTCCGACTGGGGTGAAGCTAACTTGGTTAGTTTCAATACTGCTTAGACCCAGGAGTGTCTTTTCTCTGCCAAGCGAAGCCAATTCCAGTCAAATCCCTCTTTCCGAAATGAACGCGTGCCCTGACAGCCTCGAGCTTCTTGGCGTAACTCTCACGTCCACGCTTAACTTCGGGTCAAACATTGAAGCTAAAGCTCTGCTGGCCGCAAAAAAGCTGGGCATCCTGTCTAAGGTGCGACGGAACTTCACACCGGAGCAATTGCTTAACTTGTACCAAGCGCAGGTTCGATCCTGTATGAAGTACCTACTGCTCGTATCTGTGTGATGGCTCAGCTAAATACTACCTCGACGCGCTGGAGACGATCGAGAGATGAGCCAAGAGACTCATCGACGACGATGCACTAGTCGAGAAAAGGCTTCAGAGCCTTGCCTATCGATGCAAAGTTGCAGGTCTATCGGTGTTCTATCGGATACATTTTGGAGAGTGCGCTCTGGAATTGCACAACCTGATACCCCCAAGTCCTTTCCATCAACGAAAGACCAGACGAACAACGACGCGACACCGCTTTATGGTCGATATTCCACTCATCGCACGAAACGCTTTGCGGATACATTCATCATGCGTAAAGCTAAGGAGTGGAATTCCCTGCCCGAGTCTGTATTTCCGGAAAGCTGTAACCTGGGAATATTCAAGTTACGAGTGAATTGGATCCTTCTAGGTAAGCGTGATTCATCGTAAACCAGATCGTCACTTACCAGGTGAGATAGTGGTCAAACGTAACCAAGCGGTTTGATGATCATTTTCTTTGCCGCACCATAAAGACTTGGAATTCTACACCAGCGCATGTGTTTACTTCCTCCTATAGTCCCATGTCCTTTATGCATGGCGTGAAAAAGCATTTGATAAGGACGTCAAGCTGAGGGCCACCATTACAGAAACCCCCAGTCCTAAGCCTTCACCTTTAGCTTACCATTAGGCAATGTGAAGTTATGTTGACGTGACGTGACCGAAATAGAAAAAAAAGTTTTTTTTATCAAAGGCGTCCTGGGAGGCAATAGTCTCTTTTGCAATGGAAGCAAAGAATTCAGTAGTTTCACTAGTCAGTCATACTTCAGACCGACCGGCCTTCACATATACAGTCCACTAACATCAAAGAACAACAAGCAACCGACAGTGTTAGGATTTAGAAATAAGTCCTAATATCATTGTCGTCATCGGGAGACGCAGTGTTTCCCTAATATTTTTGGGTACTGTAAGAACTTCGGTGCAAAGAAGGGTTGGGCCAGGGCCAGTGTCATACAGAATAATGAATTCGTAGGAGTCATCAAGAAGTCATCATAAATTCGACAACCTGGGGCCTTACTATGAGCTCTTATAGCAATTCAAATACGATTCAGCTCAACTCAGGGAGAGAGATGACGCTATTCACGGTGCATAGCTCCATCTGCCTGTAGGAAGAACATTAGCTAAAACTTTCCGTCCGGGCTGGTAGACACAACTGGCCGCCAACTGCCTCTCTGTCATTACGTATTACGAGTAAATCACGAGCTTCCTCTACTGTCATTAGACCTTTCGTAGAAGCTCGCCGGTTTCTTCTGGTGGTCCTGGTGGAAACACCTGGTGGAGTCTTATTTCAAAAACCCCATTAATTTGATCAACTTAAGCGAGGTCGCGATATTCGACCCCGGGTTGCCTGCCCACTTATAATATTGTGCCGTCCATACAACCTAGCTTGTACCTTGTAGGTACCTACTAGTTGATATTCAACGCAAAATGAACTGCTCGGAATCTGAAATGTTTTGTTATTTCGTTATAGCATACCTATAGCATGCAAAGAAGTTATGAAAAACCGGCCAAGTGTTAGTCGGACTCGCCCATGAAGGGTTCCGTAGCAGTAAGTAACTATACGAGCCCATATAGGCTTGTGATAGCTAAACAAGCTAATATACTCGTATAAGACCAGTTTCACAAGAAATATTTAAACCAAAAATATTGTCAATTAATTGCGGTTTATGACGTATTAAAAAAAAACTACTAAGTAGATCTGGTTCAAACCAATTTTCGGTGGTAGTTTGCATGGCAATGTACATTATATATTTTTTTTAGATTTATCTTTCTCTTATTTTAGAAGTTAGAGGGGGGGCAACCACATTTTTCCAGTTTGAAAGTGTCTCTCGCGCAAACTGTTAGGTTTAGAAAAAAATGATGTTGGAAACCTCAATAGCATTTTTGAAGACCTATCTATAGATACCCCACACGTATGGGTTTGATGAAAATATTTAAAAAAAAATTCAGTTCTTAGTATGGGGACCCCCAAAATTTTTTTTTTCTATTTTTGTGTGAAATTCTTAATGGGGTTCACAGAATACATCTACCTACCAAGTTTCAATAGCATAGGCCTTATAGTTTCGGAGACGGACAGACGGATAGACAGACAGACAGACATGACGAATCTATAAGGTCTATAGCCATTTGGCTACGGAACCCTAAAAAGAGCCGGTGGCGATTAACGCGTGGTGTTATACAATATGAAGCTATATATAGATAAACATGGAGGCCACACTTCGAATACCTACTTGAAGCACAATCTGTATTTACTATCTTGCTCTCTGTGGGCTGACTTCTCTTTCTAAGTATGTAAACCTCCTAAGCAAGAAATCGCCATTTAAACAAGTTTAAACACTTACGCGTGGAATTTTATATCACCTCCTTGATGCCACGTACTACCGCAACCACCCACTATACAATTTTGCACCATTTTTTGAGTTCATACTTAAAATTATTTTTAAATATTTTAAAAACCGAAACAAACATTAACATTAAACAACCGCCATATTGTTGGTTGCTAGTTGACATGTAGTAGTACCAATGTTGCCACATTAACAGAAGTCAAGGTACAAACGGACCTGGGAGTCAAAATTACAGAAAACTTAAAGTGGGATGAACACATTACATCAATCGTCAAAAAAGCAAGAAGTTTAATTTATTTAATTAGAAAAGCCTTTAATATTCTAACGCCAGATATGATGCTTAAAATCCACAAAACTTTTGTCAGACCAATTTTAGAATACGCATTTCAAATCTGGAATCCTTACTTTATTAAAGATATTGAACTCCTGGAGAAGGTACAACGTAGCTTCACAAAAATTCCACGTACATTGAAACAGAGACCCTATGATGAGCGCCTGGCAGTTTTAAAAATTACAACTCTAGAAGAACGCAGAGACCGAGGTGACATGATAGAGACTTTCAAGATCTTAAGTGGACATTATGACATTGAAGACTTTGACAGATTGTTCACACGCAACAATAATAACCACCTCAGAGGCCACCACCTAAGACTATCCACCAGCTTCTCGAATAACAATCCACACAAAAACTTTTTAAGTAATAGGGTAGTGAGAAAGTGGAATAAGCTACCACATGATGTTGTGACAGCCCAGAACATAAACCAATTTAAAAATAGATTAGACCAACACATTGACCAAAAGAATAAACACTAGTGGGCATAAGCAGGATACGGGCATTATCAGTTGTTTCGACTGCCTGCCTGTTAAAAAAAAAAAATAATAATAATAATAAATAACGAGAACCTCATAAAAGCTGAAAAAGATAAACAAATTAAGTATTTGGATTTAGCTCATGAGGTTGTTGACATGTGGGATGTGGATTCGGCGATCATTGTCCCGATAGTTATATCAGTCCACGGACTGATTGCCAAGAGCCTCGACCAACACCTAAAGAGGCTCACGTTGGGTGGCTGGGTTAAGGGACTGATGCAGAAGGCAGTACTCCTCGACACGGCACGTATTGTGAGGAGGTTCCTTTCTCTGGAGTCCTAACCACCGGTAGCTTGGTCCCTGTACCCGATGCCGGTGGGGTACTATTTTTTATATTTTTAAATGTATTTTTTTTATATATATTTAAAAATGTAATTTATATGTCTATATTTAAAATAAAGTGATAATAATAATAATAATTATCTACTGAATCCTTAGAAAATGGGAATGTAATTCACTGATTCCTGATTCGACAACCCAATCATGCACAATAAATGGCATATAATTTTTTAATTTCCACATTAAATAATCGTAGCCGAACTGTAGAGTTATTTATAAATCATTTTACCTGCATTTTTGGTTAGTTGGCCTATTTCTATAATTTACTAAGAGATACTAATAAGAAGATAGCAGCATTGTACAAATACAGGAAAGAGAAATTGGCCCACAAAGAGTGAGATAGAGACATAATAGGTACTTGACTCAAGCTGTTTTTCCCAGTTTGGCCTCCATGTTTATCTATAGCTTCATGGTGTTGTATGACATACAGAGTAAAAATTGAAACATCTCTCTTAGAAATCACATGTCAGGCACAGTAATTTTTAAAACCGCGGGACTGTTGTGGTTGTGAATTTTTATGTGATATGTGATATATAATATATGGCTAAGCCAATAAATAACTCAATGTTTATCCTATAGCTTCATGGACGCGACAGTGACGATGCCCGCGACGAGCCCATGAAGCTATAGATAAACATGGAGGCCAAACCGGGAAGAACAGCTTGATCCAAATACCTACATGTCTGTATCTCACTCTCTGTGGGCCGACTTCTCTTTCGTGTATTTGTACAATGTTGCTATCTTCTTATTAGTATCTCCTAGTAAATTATAGAAATAGACCATACTAACCAAAAATGCAAGTAAAATGATTTATAAATAACTCTATAGTTCGACTACGATTATTAATGTGGAAATTGAAAAATTTTATGCCATTTATTATGCATGATTGGGTTGTTGAATCAGGAAATCAGTGAATTTAATTCCCATTGTCTATGGATTCAGTACGTAATGTGGCAACATTGGTACTACATGTCAACTATCAATAAACAATATGGTGGTTGTTTATTATTGTTTTGGTTTTTAACATATTTAAAGTTAATTATAAGTATAAACTCAAAAAATGGTGCAAAATTGTATAGTGCGTGGTTGCGGTATTACGTGGCGTCAAGGATGTGATATAAAATTCCACGCGTAAGTGTTTAAACTTGTTTAAATGGTGATTTCTTGCTTAGAAGGTTATCATACTTAGAAAGAGAAGTCGGCCCACAGAGAGCAAGATAGTAAATACAGACTGAGCATCAAGTAGGTATTGGAAGTGAGGCCTCCATGTTTATCTATAGCTTCATGGACGAGCCCTAAAACCAGGGACTTCCTTGTCCGGTTCTGGACAGGTTCATCAGGGTCTTTTAGATGTCTTAGATAAATTGATGATATTTTATCCTTCCACCTATTCAGTTTTGAATGAAAAGTAATATCTTTTACTTATATAATATCATTGATCTAAACATATAATAAATCTGTAACTGATCGGCGGCGTCTGTACATGGAAGATATATGAGAGAAAAAATTATTAGGGGACTTTATGAATGTAATAGATGCCAAAACAATGATTTTTAGAATTTTTGTCTGTTTGTCTGTTTGTCTGTGTCTCTGTGCCTCTGTGCCTCTGTAAATTTTTGTTCACGCTAAAATCAAAAACTACTGGAGGGATTTTGATCAAACTTGGTACGATTATAGTTCATAGTTCTGGGCAACATATAGGCTACTTTTTATACAAGCTGATACCCGTGGCTTCGCCCGCGCTTCGTTTTTAGGTCGTTTTTGGTCATATCTCCGGTTCTACTACACCAATTACAACCAAACATACGGTAAATTTTTAGCCTAAGCAAGACCTTTACGTAAAATGTACTGAACGGGTTTGATGGGGTTTTTTTATTAGAAAGATCTTGGTTAGACTCAAAATCTTACGCATATTTGATCACAATCGGCTGATTAGAACCGGCGATATAATAAAATAAAGGCGAAAATCGACGTCCACGCGGGCGGAACCGCGGGCAACAGCTAGTATTAAAATAAAACTAAATTAGTAAAACAATGATTATTTATTTAGAACGGTATATAATTTATAAGTTTTGTAGTAAAATGGAATACGATACGTGCATACAGCCACACATGAAGCTATTTTATCTATATAGCTTCATGATACCAGCCGATGCATGGGCACTATGGATTTTTTTTTAACTAAATTATTTTTTTCTTTTGGCAACCCCAAACACGTCTTTTCTTTTGTGCAAACTGGTGCATGTTAGATTGTTAGTTACGATCTGTAAGGCTATAAATTAAAACGAATTATAAAAGTGAGTAAGTTGCGAGTGTTAAGAATTGATCGTCATCGTACCTACCTATGGATTTAACTGATGAACTGGAACAGAGCGACAGCGGAATGGAGTCTTTGACAGCGAGCAAAGATGATACCCCAGAGCGTAGACCCGAGGATTATTTCATAACCCCTTCAGTAGGTACAAATAGTAATTAGTATTTGAAAAAAGGAGACCGTATTATATTATGCATTTGATTAAAGGTTATTATTAAGTTTATGTTATTAATAATTGCATATTTTCAGTTAGGATCATCGCCCAGCGCCGGGACTCCACTTGGGGCTCCTCTTGGGCCCTTAAAAGAATATGATGATGTGAGTTATGCTTGTTTATATATGCATGCATTTCCATTGTGTATAAATAACACGTGCATCATAATGATTCCGGCTTGAATGAATTACATTATTGCAGGAACCCGATGAAACTTTGTCAGAGAGGTTATGGGGACTGACTGAAATGTTTCCAGAATGTGTTCGAAACTGCACTTATTCAGTTACTTCAAATACATGGTGAGTACTTGTCCTAATTTGGTGAGACTAGAATGAAAGTATGTGACATTACAAAATGTATGAAAATTAAGCCTTACTGTTACTTTATAACATAAGATCTTTAAGGTATATAATAGTCAGCATAAAATGTAGGTGATTAATTTCAGGTTTATAAAATTAAGTACAGAAAATTAAATAAATATTAATACATTATTACATTACACATATTACACATATATATAATAAGGGTAAGGAGCGCGTGTGTGTCACCCTTAGTGTTGCACACTTCCTTAGGCCAAGGTGACTGCTTCCCATCAGGTGGACCATGTGCTTGTCTGCCATCTATGTAGTATAAAAAATTTAGTACCAGTTGATGTATGTGCTACTGAACCAAATGTTCAACATCCTTCGCAACACAATTGGCTATTCATATGGGAGCTCTACTTCGCTGCACATCCTTAATACTCCTTCTAGAACCCATAGCATGAAATGGTTAAGCTAGGCTTACTTTAAGTTAAGCGCTGCTCTGACACATAATGACCACACCTCAAAATGATCACTTCTCAAAAATTACCACATTCTATAAAATTACAGGGGTTGGTATAAAGGTGCTCCGTCACCGTGAGCACTCATGTGTAATATAACATTAAGTAACATGTTTGTAATGTTATTGCGAATAGTACCTACCTATACCTACCACTTTTTGTTTTTATTTTAACTAGCTTTGAGGCAATAAGAGACAAATATATAAGATAAAAACGAACATACAAATATCTTCACCAAATTTCATGTTTATAATAATAAAGAGTTAACCAGCAGATATAATTTTAAGAAGTGTACATTTTGAGATGTGGTCATTTTGAGGTGTATGTAGTTATTTGAATGCCCTAAAATATTTACTATTCATTATCAGTACTATTAATGAGTTTAACTCGAGATTTTACTACCAACAATGTTATCAAAAGAGTGCTTTAAAGGCAGTTGAGACATTAATTAAACACTCAATAGTAATATTCCATGTAGGCATTTTATCCTATCAAAAAACCTGGTAACAACCCTGGTGCCTGATTCAGTAATGCCATAATTTAGCATGACTGATTATTATTTGAACTAACTTAATAATGTTTATTTAGGTCCGGTGTCAAATCTTTATATGGACTATCTCGCTCAGTGATGTGGGTGGTGGCCAGTTCATCTGTCATCCTGTTTGCTCCAGTTATATTTGAAGTTGAAAGAGCTCAAATGGCTGAATTGGAAAAAAGTCAGCAGAAACAGGTATGTTTTTAGTTCTGAACCACATTTAGGTACATTAAATTACTGTGTCCTAAGTAGGATAAAAAAATAACTGCAACAAAATAGACTTAATTAATTTAGCAAAGTTTCTAGTGTTCTTTAGAAACCTGATTCTAAATTGTCTGAGGAGGGTATCGAAAAATATGAAAAATTAACAGCAAATTAGACTTTTGATATTTTTAATTCAATAACAGTATTGCTGAAGTTACTTTTTATGATTTCAGGTGCTGCTAGGAACCAATACTGCACTAACAGGTCCTACGCCAGCCATGCCACCCATGCCACGATAATTAATTGTTATCAGACTTCATTCATTGTAACCGGTTTGACAACTCCCAATGTAATGGAAATAATCTACATCCTAAATGCTTTAATGTTAGTGTATTAGTTTAAATAAATAGGAACTCTTTTAAACATGATTTGGAATAAGTATTTTATGTTGTGGGCACTAATATATTTCTATGATTACTGGACTGTACATAAGTACCTATGCGAAAACTCCGTTTTGCATTTAATTTATTATTGTCTACAAAATAGTCAAATTACTGTTGAAAGACTTATCATATTGTATTAAAATAAGTTGCATTTTCTCTTTATTTCTAAAATCTGATATCTATTCCCATTCCTGAATGTTGCAGGTATGTCAGTCACTGGGTCTAATTTTGTAACTGCTGGTTGGCTACTGAGATAGTTGTTTGATTTGTAAAAACCATTTTATAGGTGATGCTTTGTTATTAGAATAAATGTACTGTTGAAAATGTGATTTCAATCATTTAAAAGTAACTGGTCTTTTAGATTTTCCACATTAACACAGTATTATGATTGTTAAATTGACCCTTACACACGACGATTTTGATAAAGACTTGCTTTTGCTGAGCATTCTAATCTGACTTCCCAACCTTGAGAGGAAAGCCTGCATGAGAGCCTCTTTTGTTATTTGACCATACCAAACAGAATCACTATTCGGTATCCGGCCGAATAGTGCGTAATGGCCGGATACCGGATATCCGTTGCATCTAGGGTTACCATCCGTCCGGATTAATCCGGACATGTCCGGACTTTTAGGCACTTGTCCGGACTTTGTCCGGCTTTTTAATTTGTCCGGACTTTTTTAATTAGATGGTATATCGTCTTCTAAAACTGCAGAAAGGTCAATTCTGTACATTAAATATAAATGTACAAAATAACTATTGGGGGATGATTGGTGATCGATACAATAATACAATACTAATGCAAAAAATAAAATCAGTAAGTTGTTTGTCTTTCTGTCCGTCGGTATGTGCACGCATGAATCAGAAACTATTGGAGGGATTTTGATCAAACTTGGTACGATTATAGTGTTCATACTTCTGGGCCTATAATATATTATATTACCCAGAAGTATGAACACTGTAACTACTTTTTATACAAATTTATACCCGTGACTTCGGCTGAATGGGTTATTGTTCATAGTACACCTCGTCCGTTCACCTGGGTGGACCACGAACATAATTTTTTGTTAGTGGATCACCTTAGTCCACCTGGGTGAACCACAAACACAATTTTGTGTTCGTGGTCCACTTCATTGTGTATGTGACCTCTTTCCTTAATGAATTGCATACATAAAGTTGAGTTAAAAATTTGCTACAAATATTAATTGAAAGCGAAACAAATCTTTGTCGCAGGATTAGATCTGGCTACTTTTTCGTCTCAGTCCCATACATACGCCACGAGACCAGAACTACATGAAATAGTTTATTGAAATAATGTATTACTACGTAGCAATGACACTAATTATCACAAATAGTTATAACATCCTAATCGTAAAGTATTAGAGATCAAATTTGCGTGTTTATTATTCTATTTCTTAAACAAGCATAATTTGTCTGATAAGCTCATATAAGTTGAAGAAACCTTAATATTAGTTGAAGACGGTCCAAATTCGTTTGTTTTTAGGGTGGGTCAGATAATGTTGACAACAGATTGTACTGTGCACTTTTAAGTTTAGGTACCTACTATGCACTTGTTTATTAAGTTAGCCGGTTTTACATTACTTTTTTATTTACTGAAGTTTAAGTTTTAAGTTGGAAAAAAATAAAGATATTGTGCATTTAAAAACATCTCTTTATGGGTAACCATAGTGACACGTAGATAGACCAACCTTATTAAATTAATCAATTACAATTAAAAATAAAAGACCTATTGTAATTTAGACTAGATGGCGCTGTGTGATATGTTGAAAAATATTTATTTATTTATTACCAGAATTTTCGCAGGTGAACCACGAACCATATTATTTGAGATTTTTTTTTTTGAAAAAGTTAGTTGGTCCACTAACAAAAAATTATGTTCGTGGTCCACCCAGGTGAACTGACGAGGTGAACTATGAACAATAGCCGGGCTGAATTAGTTTTTGGCCATATCTCTGGTTCTACTTAACCAATTACGGCAATTACAACCAAACATACGGTAAATTTTGAGTCTAAGCAAGACCTTTCTAATAAAAAACCGCATCAAAATCCGTTCAGTAGTTTTCAGTCGTCGCGAGAAGCGATGGACGAAAAAACAACTCTTAGAATCGCGATATCTCAGGAATGGTAACTCTTAGGAAAAAAATGTTTTTTTTATTAAATTTCCGTTTTGGACAAAAATTCAAAAACCTCAAGTTTTGACTTATGACCCCGAATAAATATGTTTGTAGCACACATAGGATCAATGAAATATTATCTTTCCACCAAAATGTGACAGGCGTTTCAAGTCAAATCCGCCCTCGCATCCTACCCCCCCCCCCCCCCCCGTGCTACTTGCAACGAGGTGTCCGGACTTTTATCGAAATGTCCGGCTTTTTGTCAGGACTTATCAAATTCCTAAATGGTAACCCTAGTTGCATCTCTACTGAAAACAGTATTTTGGATACTGTTTTTTTGTTGAACAGTAAACAGTATATAATGTGGTGAAAAACAGTATTTACCTATTGTTTTTAACAGGATGGTTGGCAACCCCAGTTGCAGGAATCAAAAATAAACGCTAAGGAGCCGCAAGCAATTCAGCTATATAGTTAGAAATGAGTAGGTATTCCAAAAAAAAACAATCTTGAAGGGTCGTTGTATTCTATCTACTAGGAACTAGGATGTTCAGAGTAAGTAGGTACTGACGTAGGTACCTACCTACTTACTTAAAGAAAATGTATATAATGATATTGTTTAAAAGTAAATAACTCGATTTACATAGGTAGGTACCTACATGTTTCTTGTTTCTATTTTAATCCTAGTGACCTACCTACCTATTTTATAAAATAATAGGTATATACCTAATATTACCTATTATTTTATAAAATAGGTAAATTGTTCGTAGAGTTTGTCAGCCTTAACCAGTTAACCCTTACATACTCTTTGGCCTCAACCCTACTAGGCGCATACAACTTGGCGACAGCTCGACCAGGCGGGGTCTCGGGCGAAAGATTATAACAAAATAGGCAGTATATTATATACTTGAAATTTTCGGCCGCCCCGCCGCCACCGCGCCGCAGCCTGTCACCCAAGTGTGCGCCTATAGATATAGTGTAATTGGGCCCTTTTATTTCGTGTATTGGCACGGCCTCCTAGCTTTTCTAGACATCGGTCATGTTCGGTCTGCTTCTAGGTATGTGATTTACACGTTTGGGTACAACCAACACTAAACTTATAAGCTCTTTTTCGTTGGGTTGCGGACATGCGGACCTTGCGGTTAATTTTGGTTGTTGGACGAACTATTGAAAAAAAAAACAATTATATAGTCTGTACTAGAGCCACTAGAGTCGTAGACAGAGAAAGAAATATACTATTCTCTGTCTACGACTAGAGTAGAGCCAGGGGGAGATGTTACATTACATGTCAGGTGTTATGACAATATCGTCGTATGCTGCAGGAAGTTGGCTACCAAGAAACCAAGTCGGCTCTAATTTTCCATTAACATTTGTCCATCCACAGTTAATTGGTTGCATCTCAGTCACGATTCGAAAATGAGCATTCCTCCACAAGCATGCGATGTATTTAGATCTTAATAAATGTTGCCGTAGCTCTGATTGGCAAGGTGGCAAGTTACAACCGTCGTAGTTACGCACATTTAGCGAGAAGGGCTCAAAGTGCACGATGCGCGAACTACTCCAAAACCTGGCCAAGCTACGTGCGATGATATGTGATGTGATGGTGCGAGAGAGTGAAATATAAAGAAAAAGTGAGAAGGAAACAGAAGCGCGGAGTTTCAATCCAGTTCTCAGCAGCTGTATAACACCACACTTTATTTATGGTTTAAGCTACATCGCCCCATGAAAATCGTCAGATTATTTTTATTCTGTAATTCTCATAGGATTTCCTTCAAAATAAAAAAAAAATTAATCGCGCTCGAGTATTTCACAGCGACGTTTTTTTTTTACAATTTTGCCACTCACCCATTTCCTTATGCCACACAAAAATCATCAGATTATTGAAATATAGTCTGTTCTGTATGTATTTAACGGCCTTAATCTGACGCGCTCGAGTTTTTCTGAGGATTGTTTTTTTTTTACTAATCTGACGGGCTGTCCTCGGAGCACGCCCTTATACAGGGTCTCCCGTAATGAATGGATAAACCGTAAACTGGAGTTGCTCCGGATGTGAGGCTATAAGAAAATCATATCATTTTGCTAGGGTTGTCAACCATATGGTAATGGCATAGACTTTTATACTTTTTTAGTAATTTCTCTACTTTTTTTATTAATTCCGTAGCCATTTCTTCAAATTTAAGTATTTTCGTGAATTTTTTTTTGTATTATACTCTTAAAGACGTGTATCATTCACTTTTGATATGATTTTAGGTGTCCTTAACGTTAAACGTTAATAAAATAGTCATTTTAAGAGAATTTTTTATTTTTTTTTTCTTAACATCAACTTTTGATCATCTACTGTGAAAAAAAAAAGTACGGCGCTATAGCTGCCCATGATCTTAATAAATTGTCTAGTATGTGTAGTTTCTAAAAAGGTATAACAATGTGTACTTTTAAAGCAACATTATGTTACTAGGAGCAAGAACGTTTATCAAGGTCAAAATTTAGATTTTTCAAGTAATGTTAAAAATAGTTGTAAAACTCGCCTTAATGATTTTATTCTATCAAGATACTTTACAAAAAAACTAACAGGCCACTAACTAGGATATTCAGAATGAAACCAAGTTGTTAAAAAAAAAAGAATTTAGTTCCTCCAGTTTTTTTTGTTTTCATTAGTTTCGTCAATTTGTTACTGCTTTCTAATATCGGACTTTGATTTGCCTTGTGATTTGGACTTGTTAACGTGGTGATACTGACAACTTTGCAAACATTTACGGACTTCGTTTTCTGCTATCGATTGGACTTGTTGTTTGAAAAAGTTTTTGTGAAATTTGTGTATTATGCCTCAACAATACACGCCCGCCGAATACGCAAACATGCATTTCATTTACGGCGAATGTAATGGCAACGCCAATGGAGCTGCTAGTGTTTATCGCGAAAGATATCCAAATGCGCGAAACCCTGATTACCGTGTTTTCATCAGAGTACAGAATGCATTTATGGAAGGACGATTTCCTGGAAGTGGCATAGGCGGGACAAGCGCAGGACGACCTCAACGACACAATGCAGACGAAGTACTAGAAATAGTCGAAGAGGACCCTGGTACGTCCATAAGTGCTATTTCACGGCGCACAGGTATACCTAAAACATCTGTACACAGAATTTGAAAGAGGCACGAATTGTATCCCTATCATTACCAAAGGGTTCAAGCATTAATGTCAAGGGACTGGGCTGCTAGAGTAACGTTTCGTTGCGGCAGATGAGAGAAGATTCTACCTATTTTGACAAAATTGCGTACGCGCATTCAAGTAGCAGCTCGTAAAATTGAAGAAGCTGGTTATGCGCGTCGGATTAAAAGATCTTTTATTAGACGTTGCCGAGCATGCATTGCTGCCGGCGGAAGACATTATGAACATTTAGTTTAAGTTTTTCATTAAATTCTTTTTTTTTAACAACTTGGTTTCATTCTGAATATCCTAGTTAGTGGCCTGTTAGTTTTTTTGTAAAGTATCTTGATAGAATAAAATCATTAAGGCGAGTTTTACAACTATTTTTAACATTACTTGAAAAATCTAAATTTTGACCTTGATAAACGTTCTTGCTCCTAGTAACATAATGTTGCTTTAAAAGTACACATTGTTATACCTTTTTAGAAACTACACATACTAGACAATTTATTAAGATCATGGGCAGCTATAGCGCCGTACTTTTTTTTTTCACAGTAGATGATCAAAAGTTGATGTTAAGAAAAAAAAAATAAAAAATTCTCTTAAAATGACTATTTTATTAACGTTTAACGTTAAGGACACCTAAAATCATATCAAAAGTGAATGATACACGTCTTTAAGAGTATAATACAAAAAAAAATTCACGAAAATACTTAAATTTGAAGAAATGGCTACGGAATTAATAAAAAAAGTAGAGAAATTACTAAAAAAGTATAAAAGTCCATGCCATTACCATATGGTTGACAACCCTAGCAAAATGATATGATTTTCTTATAGCCTCACATCCGGAGCAACTCCAGTTTACGGTTTATCCATTCATTACGGGAGACCCTGTATAAAGGGTTTATATTTGGTAGGAGTACATTACAAGGAATAAGGTTTCTCCTCATATAGTTTTCTGACGCGCTCGAGTAACTCTTCAAATCCCTTCTTGGGCTCCCCTACCACAACAAGAACATTTGCATTACAATTATGAATTAATCTGTGGTACCTAAGGTACCAGTGGTACAAATGTCATATTTGTCATGTCCAGTGTCATGTCCATTACACCTGACAACTTTTTTATACTACACGAATGTATTTTCATAAATAAATTGTTGTAAACATGGCAAATACGGGTTTATTGCCATTTGTGCGGGGTGTAGACTTTACATGCAATGATTTCAGCGTAAGTATTATCCATATTGATACACATGTTTTTCTAACAATACCGATGGATGATATCATTTTATAACCTTTGCTTTCCTATTTGGACCTAAAATATTAGTACATTTCAGGATGATAAATTCCCTGACGCTATTCGGTACATGACCGGCCTTCAATGGCTCAGGCTTGATAAGACAAATCTGACTGATATTCCTGAGGAATTAGGGAAGCTTATGAAATTGGTAAGTATGACCTTTTATAAAATTTCAGGGCATCCTAACAAAAGGAGTTGGAGGAACTCACAAAAACATTCTATCAACCCAGAGAATTTTGTTTTTCTGTGAAATGTTGATGTTTTTTTCTTTATTTTAACTGACAAGTACCTAATATCTATTATAATTAATAACAATATAAACAGTCGACTCTCATCAATTCAAACCTGCTATATTTCGAACCTCTCTATACTTCAAAGTTATCACAAGTTCCCTACAAAACCTCTTTACATTTGCAACAAAAAATCATTGCCATATATAACAAAACAACACATTAGGTCGAACTCATAGGCATCCAATACTTGCTTATTCAAAGTTGCAGAGAGAACGAGGCGGAAAGATTGTAATTAGGTACATTTTGCAACAAGTTCAAACTTATAACAATGTACAGGAGCCTTTCTTTTTCTTATGCTAGTTTGATCCTCATTTGATACCTTACAAAGCTTCTGTCTACAAAACGAAAGTGATGAAAAAGCATTTCAGGCACTTTTCCTCTTAAAAAAGTGCTTTGAAGCACCAGTACAACAGAGTTCTTTTCAGAGATTAGGCACTTAATTCACATGAATACATGTATGTACATGAATGTACCTCTAAACTTTTGACATTGTTATAGAATAGCAGTTGATAAATAGTAATTGATTAACACTTAACAATTAGAAGTTTTATTTATTTTCTCTATCAAATTTTATCTATATTTCAAACACTCGATAATTCATAACATTTTAGGAGTCCCTCGAGTTTTGAATTACGAGAGTCGACCAAATCATTTATTCAAATATCTAAAAAATAATACTTTTATAAATTATTATTAAATTATTAATATAATATTATTATTATTCCTTTTTCAACAGGAAAATCTTTCATTGAAGAAGAATAGCTTAGAGAAATTGTTTGGTGAACTAACTGAGCTGAAATGCCTGAGATCACTGAATGTGAGACACAATAAAGTAAAAAGCTCAGGAATACCAGCAGAATTATTCCATTTAGAAGAACTAACCACCTTAGATCTCTCTCATAATAGATTGAAGGAAGTGCCTGAGGGGCTAGAAAAAGCCAAATCTTTATTAGTTTTAAATCTCAGTCATAATAAGTAAGTGCTTACATTACCATTTCTGTTCCATCTAAGATTTCACTTAGAAAAGTACCTACAGAATATGAGTAGCTAACATAAACCCTGGAGTAGTCAGCTGTGTAGTTAGAAATGGCTGCCACATGGACAGTTCATCATAGTAGAAGCTTATAGGCTAAATATCTGAAGATGAAGCCCTGTATTTCTGTGGTTATGTCCATACCATTTGTGGATAGTATAGTTAATATGGGTAGACCTACATAAATAAATGTATACCCATTCTAAATTAAACTATGGGCTCTGTTTATTATTATTAATGTTGTGGCCATTTCCCTACAGGCTACAGCCACAAAGAGCTACCTTCCTCTTCATCGCCATGTATTATGGTTGTCCACTACTCATCATCTCACTATTCAGAAGTATTGGTAGATAGGTTAGCCTATAAAAGCATAATTATATTAAGTTCCCACTATAAAAAGCATTGTAAAATTAAACACAATGAAAAATTTTAAAGAAGTGAAATGATTATGTATTATTCTACTATTATATCAAATTTGACATTGCAGAATTGAGAGCATCCCACCCACTCTGTTTGTACAACTGACAGACTTGTTATTCTTGGACCTTTCTCATAACATGCTGGAGACTCTACCACCTCAGACAAGGAGGCTGGCAAACCTGCAAACACTTATACTTAATGATAACCCTCTAGGAGTATTTCAATTGAGGTGAGGCAATTTGTGGTTTCATGTAGTATGAGTCAGTCTTTTTATTTTTGAGATTAAATAGCACAATTGCTAGAATTTAGCATTTTCAATGTAATGAAAATAAGTACTTATAAAAATTAAAAATTTAAGATTTTCTTAGTCAAGATCTCTGTTACATGTCCATGTTTCATAAAAATTGCAATTATACTACTATTCATAAAAATACATTTTGCTACAATTTCATAAAAAACAGTTCCTTTTTAAAATTGTAGTTGAGTCCGTATTTACAGTTTTACATTGTTTATACGATTTTGATTATGGGTAAATATTTTCTAACAGATACCTATTGCTTAACATCATATACCTAGGTATTGTATTTTCTTTACAAAGATCAATACAACTTTCCTATTTGAGGTTTTATCTTATTTACAGAAGTGAATGTATTAGTAAACATTAAAGTGTATTTTGAAACCCCATAGGATAATTATGTTTCTTCTTCAACCTAGCGTTAATCCCAGTCGTATCCAAAGCTTTCACCTTGGTGTCTGGGGTCTGCTTTACCAATCTTAACTGTGGATTTGGCTGTACCTCGATATTTTCCGTGAAGCGACTGCCATTTGACCTTCACAACCCAATGGTGACATTAGGCGATATCGAAGCATTGCAGCTAGACCGTTGTTGTTGGACTTTTTAGGGCTCCAACTACCCGTAACAACTGCCATAGATGTTTGTATGGCAACCGGCTTAAGGGTAATTATGTTTGTCCTCAGTAATTTAGTGCCTACATTTTTCAGGCAACTACCCTCACTTCAAAGTTTAGAGACATTACACATGCGCAATACCCAACGCACACTAGCGAATCTACCTTCGTCTCTGGATACTTTATCAAATCTATGTGATGTGGATCTTTCCAAAAATGCTCTAACTAAAATACCTGACGCTCTGTATTCACTGCTTAGCCTGAAGCGATTAAATCTCAGTGACAATGAGATCACCGAAATATCTTCTGGTAAGTTATTTTTGTTTTAGCTATCGGCTATCGGTATAATATTTACATAATTGTAGGGTGCATTGCAACTGATTGCAGCACTCCACCCATCTATTTAAAACAAAATTCTATACATAGGTATAATAGTAAAGTTCTACAACCAGTTAAATAATGCAGGTTCGGCTGGCTTTATAAAAAACACAATTAGTACACTACCAACTTGTAGCTGTGAATCTGCTCTTAACACAAGGACTAAGCTCTAGTTACTAGTGTTTATGAATTAAAATAACATTGAGGGAGTTTTTAGGGTATTTTACATAATGCTGTGAATCAAACATGCAGCAGAAACCATAATCATCACCCAATTTATATCATGAATCTAAACTGCTGAGCATTACTAATACTTAGATAATGTACAGTACAGTTCACGGCATCTAACTTGGCAAAATTTTGGAGTAGTGTGGATTATACACAATAATATTATGCCATTATTAGTAAAATTAGTAAACGTAATACATAGTAGGTAATAGTTAGTATTGTTCATTTACTACTTTTGCTATAGGTATTAATACAGCAGAAAAACAGTAATATCAACCAACCTAACATAAACCAAATTCTTAAACCTACTGAGGGTGCTTAATATACCAGCAGTATGCGGGTAATCCATGAGCTAGCTACATGGATACATTGCCATTATAGGATTTGCCACAAAATTTGTGACAACTTGTCTTATCATGGGACCACGCATCTTTTAGGATTACCGGACTGCGAGGTTTAGACTACAGTTCTTCAATTCTGTTCAAGAAGACAGACGAAGGTAATGACGGTTAGTGCACTATGGCGGCGAAAAACTAAAACCTACCATGAATCGATGGGCACCTAACCTGACAATAGACCTGTTATCTGATTTCTCTCTATATAGGTATATCTATGTGATTCCAACATGATTGCGTCTTCTTGCTTTCGGCGAAATGGTGTCCGGAGGTTTGGAAATGCGTAATAGTTTTGGTCATGACACAGCCACCCTTTTTATATATTATGCAGATTCCGAAACTACATCAGCGAACTATGGAGCTCGATGCGATTCTCCTTCGCACCAAATGGAGCGTAAGATTTTACACACAGCCTTGTCATAAGAGACAAGTCAGCACTTTTTTATGAATTTGACCAGGGCTCTGTTTCACTATTTTATCAAGCCTATGAAGCGGTTTCTAAAGATGTGAATGCTAAAAATAACATGTGTGTGAAGGTGTCAATAGAATCATAAGAATAGTCATTTTCGCTTAATAACAGAATGTGGAATTACCTCAAAACTTCCAATCAGCCTTAAACTTATCGGGTATTTTTTTAATATCCGATGCTTTTTCCGTCCGGGGTAGGCAGAGACAACAGACCGCCGTCTGCCTTTGTCTACATAACTAATATCCAAATATACATGGGTAATTACAAGTCTTTATATTATTGTTCTTATTTGTTCTGATCTTAGCAACTCATCTCTTGAATATCTTGCGATGTGAGTATTGTACTTAACACAGATATTCATCAGGAATAATTTCTAGCATAATCTTTTCATTAATCAGTGTTAACCACTTAGTGAAACCATAACGTTAGGAAGTATGTAAATTGCACTTGCGTTGCGCATCAGTTTATTGATTAAATCAATGCACTGCACATTGTTATCGTCTCAATGATACATTTGCATGACTTCTAACAGTTAGTTACAACTTTCCATTTTCGTGTATCAATAACCAATAACTAATGCAGTGAAAGTATACAATAGCTATATAATGTACCTACTTTACTCGTATACAAAAATATGTTAAGTAATCTCTTTTTAAAATCAACTATCACGTCATGTTTTTTTACTGAGAAACTACAATTTGATTTTAAAAAACAATTTAAACTGCATTCAAATATTTTTGAATTATTACATGCCTGAAAGGGGAATAAGAGCCGCAAAGTGGTGAAAAACACTACAGGTGTTTTTACCACTTTGCGGTACTATTATGTAAGAATTATTTTTGTCTACATAACATAAAATCTTAAATAAAAGGCAGGCCATGAAATTTTACATTTATTTAAACTAGTTTATTGATTAAATTGTGAAGTACTTACTACAATTTATTGAATTCAAATATGTCACATTATTATTATTAAATAAATATAATATTAAAGTCTTATAGTATTATAGTATTAAAGTTATTATTATTATTATTTTATCATGCACTCATAATAGGGAAATGATATGTATCTTTCAAGTTGGAACTTGTGAATAATGCCTACTTTAATATCACGCAATGAGTTGTTAGAAAGTCAGTTAGTTACGGCAAAGATAAAAAAAAAACTGATCGCAAGCGCCCTGTGATTGCGGGGCCTAATCCCAGTCTACCACAACTTCACAACAGTCTAGTCAACCACACTCTTGTCCACTGTGCCATTTCACCTGTACTACCGAGGACCTGTGCAGGGCAATAGAAAGCACAGTTGCTATGACCATGTTTTGGGCCGATAGAAAACATCTAGCCATTGACTTGAAAAAGAAGTATCTATTAATGATTATTTTTTCTTGTAATTATAAATATTTGCCCTATTTCGTTATGCTATAATTATCATTTTTTGCCATCCCTTGCCTTCAAACTAAATCCTATATTCGCAACTGCGTGATCCAGGGATATTTTAATATCCGTAAAGTTATATGACTAACAAATTGTCTTATCAAACTACCTCAGGTACCGGAGTACCTACCCGTGTTGTGTCACTTGATAGTGTAACATAAGAATTATCGTTCGCGTTCTGCTTTTGCACAACATGTCCTCTCGTGCGTATCGACATCTCGATCTTTACAACAGCAACGTAACTGATCTTAAACTGTCATCTGTGCAAGTCCAGTTTAGGTATGTTGGAATGAGGTGTGTTATAATAAATGATACAAATTTAGAAGTAAATTCACTTTGCTTATAAATTCTGTGATGACCTCTGTGGCGTAGCGGGTAGTAGAGCATTCGACTGCTAAATCAGAGGCCGGATTGATTCCCGCTCAGTGCAATTGTATGCATTGCTATGGACTTTATGATTTATGTATGAATAATAATTGAGAGTTTCAAATTTATCAATCAGAGATGATCTAATGTACTACATTTTTTCTTGATTATTATAATATCTACAAACTAATGTATTGCAATACATGTAACGTGTACAAACTATTATAGTCGGATTTATTCCACAGCAATGGACAATTGGCAGAAGATTGAAAGCCTGAACTTATCTAGAAACAATCTGACCTCTCTCCCAGCGTCGATGTGTAAGCTTCAGAATCTAAGGCGACTTCACGTGGACGACAATAAACTGGATTTTGATGGGATACCGTCTGGTATAGGGAAGCTTGGCAGCCTTGAAGTGTTTTCAGCGGCTAATAATTTACTGGAGATGATACCCGAAGGACTTTGCAGGTATTCGTTGTTTTTTTTGTATAGCTTATCGGCTCCACAGACATCAATCCTAGTATGATCCCAGTATCGGAGATGGCGCCCTTGTTCGGCCGGGCTACGAGGGAAATGCCATATATAATGTGCCACCTTTACTTGTATTGACAAATAGGCTCGGTAGGCGGCAGGTGGCGCTGCAATCTGGTTTTATAATTTAAACATTTTAGCGACTAAACAACGTTCAAACAAAACATCTGTCGGGGACGTTAGTATATAAATCTTTGTTAAGTATAGAAAAACGGGACAAGAATAAATAATAAGTCTGATAATATAGTTCATTGGTATATACATGACGTGTGCTTAATTATGTGCGTTCTAAACATTTTGACACACTTATTTTGTTGTATTTGTCTTGATGTAAATACCAATAAATCTTGTGATTAAAAACATGGTTTGGTCGTTAAATAGGTTAACTTGTATTTGGGAGCATTGCCAAATACCTCTATCACCATGTTGTTACGAATACTTTTTATCGGTATAGGCTCGCGTTTGACCACAATCTCACTTGTTGGTGACGATGATGAAGTGATGATGTGGTCGACGGTGGACCACGCTTGTCTAGAAGTAACCTGTTTACTCTAGACTTGATGACTCCTAGGTTATAACTTTCCGGCTATACAGACTTGGCAGTCACATCACATTTCCATTTTGAACAAAATAAATTTGTAATTAAATTAAGTGAAATTTTACTGCATATAAACCTACACAAAGACATTGCCATTATTTTTATTAATTTAAATTATACTGCACCAGGCACCCGTTTTTTTTCTTATGTCACTGTTAAAACACTATAAAGAAGAGCTAATAGCTTAGAGAGAGACTTGAGCCAGTATTTTTAGAATACGTTATATAAACATTGCTTTCACAAGCAATCGCGTGCAATACATTTATCACGCTATTCCGACAGCTAGATGAGAATGATAGAATAGACAATATGCCAGTTAATAAAATTATATTCGATTGATGTTCAGCAGCTGTGCTTGTACTTATATATAATTAGTGAGAACAAAATAGCTGTAAACAAATTCAATCAATGTTATTCAAACATTTATCTTTGAGTGGATATTCAAAAATTTTACAGTGTAATAGTATTGCTACTTCATTAGTGTCATAAAGGAAACATTTATGTGTATTTCGAGGTTTAGATCCGGTCAGAAATTAATGTTTACAATATTAGTTTAATAAATGGGATATAATATTTAAAATAAATAGATAAATGTTTATTGTAGATGTGGTTCATTGAAGAAACTAAACCTAAGTTGCAATAAACTGATCACGTTGCCAGACGCCATCCACCTCTTGAGTGATTTAGAGAGCCTACAACTTCACGGTAATCCGGATCTGGTGATGCCACCAAAACCTGTGGAGCGACCAAGAGGAGCTGGTGTCCAGTACTATAACATTGACTTCTCTCTACAAGCTCAACTGCAACTGGCCGGAGCTGCCACTAACGAACCGACAACCCCTAGCAGTAAGTACATGGTTATGTAGAACTTTGACGTATGATATACAAACTGCATCACTATTACACGTTGACTGACTTTACTTGTGCAGGTGTAAAATCAGACCCAATAGCGCGTAAACTCCGCTTGCGTAGAGGCCGGGCCGAACCGGAACAACGCGACTCGGCACTTATATTACGCGGCATGCAAGAGCAAGCTAACACTCAACACAACGACCAGACGCTGGACCAAAGGAACTCGGAACTTAAGTGAGTAGGTACAGATCTGAAGTGAGGTGTGAAAGGACAGAAGCAAATGACAGACTGCTATTTCTGCCTACCCCAGAGAGAGAAAGATGTTAGTTAATGAATGAATCAACCCGGGGCCCCCTGAGCTTGAGCGCCCCGGGCACTGCCCCGCCTAGCCTCTTGGTAGCTACGCCACTACCTGTAAGAGACTGGTCGCGGGTTCAAGTCCCGTCCTGGATATTCACTTTTTCAGATCAAAAATCATTAGAAATCAAGGCTGGTTTGTGACCTTACCTTGAGAAAAGGTCTAAATCAAATCAAATCAAATCGATTTATTGCGATATATGGGTACACAGGTTACAGGTAATACATTTAAGTTCCACCATTATTTCAGCCAGAATGGTAATAAAATAGTAGAATAATAAGAATTTTATAAAGATATTGAAATGAAATATCACATACATAAGTACTTAATAATGTGTACCCTTGTTTTAAAATGGTCATGTTTGAGAGTTCGACCTTTGCGTATAATAAAACGAATCAAATCCCGACCCAACTATGCTTATAATATGACAGACATCTTTCGTGTCGATTATTTGGTTGACTTATAAAGACCTACTGTAATATTAATTTCTGTTTAGACCGAAACGTTGGGATGAAAGCTTAGAAAAGCCTCCACTAGACTATTCTGAGTTCTTCGATGAAGATACTGGACAGACACCTGGTATGCAAGTGTGGGAAATTGAAAATTTTATACCTGCACCGGTGGATGAGGTAAGATATTAATAGTTTATTTATATAGGAAAGGTTAAGTTATTTGAACGATTAGAACGATACTGAAATATGAAACTATAACTCTGGAATTTATTATAAAACTACTCGTGAATGAACTACCTATATGAGTAGTATTCCAATGTATAGAAGGTTTGTAAGTATTACGGACTTCAGAGCATAATAACTATAGAACTGCGTGAGCAAACACTCGATATAAATATATATACATTTTCCACAGGTTGCTCACGGCAAGTTCTTTGAAGGGGATTGCTACATAGTATTAAAGACTACTGTTGAAGAGCAAGGCCAACTCTCCTGGGACATACACTTCTGGATCGGCTCGAAGGCAACGGTAAGAAATAACTCTAGTAAGATAACATGTAGGCACCTATCAATATTTAAATTGAATAACTGTCTGATAATCATTATTGTTCCATACATGCACGCCGGTTGCGCCTGGTTTTGCCAGGTTAACGGTACCCATTCTTGACCTGGCCTTTCCTAAGAACGTCCGCATTCTGATTAACATAAAGTACGTCTAGGTCGACCTTTACCGGGATACCCATTCACTGTGATATTCCAGCTGGACAAAGCAGCGTGCGCGGCCATGCATGCGGTGAACCTTCGCAACTTGTTGGGCGCCAAACGCACGCAGCGGCACGAGCAGGCGGACGAGACGCCCGAGTTCCTGGCGCTGTTCCCCATACCACCAGTCTACATACAGGGCAGCCACACACCCTCCGGCTTCTTCACCGTCGACGACCCCGTATGTCTTGGTTCATTGATATTTCACGTCACAAATATATCGAACAGGGTATTATAAGGCTCTACCATAAACCTTCGCACTCAACCTCACCTGCTAGTCGGTGCTAGGTGCAATAAATAACGGATTAAGTTCTGGCACAGGTTTTTCTCGGGATTAGGAGGTCAAAAGCCAAATCAAAAAAATAAGGTTTAAGCCGACCCAGGTCTCCGAATTGAAAGCCTCGGATGCAATGATTGCGTCTTCTCAAAACCTGTATCTGAGACTTTTGGCACCAGCTATTGGTATTTTAAAATTTTTGGGATAATATTCATAAGGAGATGACGAATTAAATTCTATATTATAGTAGAAGTAGTGAAGACTTATAATTATTAAAGTTTTTTGTCAACGAGCAACTCATTACTTAACTTTTTTTCAGCACTACGTGACGCGTCTGTATAGAGTGCATGGCGCGGGCAACAGCATACACCTGGAGCCGGTACCGGTGCAGACGGACTCGCTTGACCCACGATTTGTATTCGTTCTCGACACGGGCCTCGTTATTTACTTATGGTGAGTATATTCTATATCTATGGAATGTCGATCCGTAGGGTACATATTGAATGTTCGAAAATGTTAGAGGAAAAATATAATGTTTTGTGTAATAATTTAGGTATGGTAAAAGAGCAAAGAATACTCTAAAATCGAAGGCCCGACTTTTCGCTGAGAAGATAAATAAAGAGGAGAGAAAAAATAAAGCAGAGTTGATCGCTGAACCGCCCGGGAAAGAGCCGCGAAGTTTTTGGGAGACGCTCGGATACGATGGGGACATGCCTTATGTACCACAAGTGAGTATGCAAAGAAACTATAATATCTACTAGCTGTTGCCCGCGGCTCCGCCCGCGTGGATGTCGGTTATCGCGACCAAACAGCCTATGTTCATTCTCGAGGTCTAATCTACTCCTATACCAAATTTCAACAAAATCGGTTCAGGAGTGAAAGCGTAACAGACAGACAGACAGACGGAGTTACTTTCGCATTATTAGTATGCTACAGTATGAACCTAATGTACCTTTGTTATAGGTAATTTACTGTATTTCTATAGATAAATTGGTTGAATCTCCTGTAAAACATCTTAAGAAGAAAAAAAAAACAAACTAAAAGTAAGACAACTGCTGCTACTATATTACTATCGCCATCATTAGTAATTATGAAAATTGGAGTATCTATATCATACATGGCCTCGATTCTGCTTCTGAATTTGCTAAATCGCTACGTGACATACACATTCCAATATACCTGAGCCTCGATTCTGCTAAAGGCAAACCACTGTAATACCACTGACACTGTAAAAAATGCCATTTAATTGTAGACTTTATTATTATCAAGTTAAAGTCTAAAAGCAAATGATATTTTGTAGAGCGAATGAAAAAGTTAAATGATTTTTTTTTTCATTTTAGACTTTAACTGTATAATAGTAAAGTCTACAATTAAATAGCATTTTTAGAGTGTCAGTGGTATTACAGTGGTTTGCCTTTAGCAGAATCGAGGCTCAGGTATATTGGAATGTCTATGTTACGTAGCGATTTAGCAAATTGGAAAAGAGCCACTACTGTATGTAGTTCTGTACAGTTCTGTACTATGGCAAGGAGACAAAGCTATATATAGCGTTTCGACCGTTTACGGGCTTTTTTTTCCGAAATTCATGTACTTATACGAGCAATGTCATTTTAAAACCTGAAAATTAATTAATACCCTTAAATTTTACTCGTGTAGTCTTTAAGCCAGATGTACAGAAATTTACTGTATAACGGTGTTGTTTCTGTGCACACTTTTACTAATTTTTTTCCTAGGAAAACGTGGCAGATGATTTCTCGTGGCCTCCAGCTCGACTGTACCGCGTCGAGCTCGGTATGGGTTACCTAGAACTACCTCAGCCTGAAGCTACTCCTCTGGCTCGAGGTGTTCTAGCAACTCGCAATGTTTACATACTGGACGCTCATATCGACGTGTTTGTGTGGTAAGTGTGCTGTACATAACGACGACCTATGTCGCATAACGGTTGAGGTCGTGGGTTCGATTCCCGCTCTGCGCTAATATTTATGGCCATGATATGGCTATTTGCACCAATTGTTGCATTATAGTAAATTAAGTAAGACTACTATGTTTTACAAACTCTGCTACTTCAGATGGAATAAGTTTGGGGAACAAAGTGTCGTGTATTTATGAGTAATAAATTATTCAAAAATTTTGCTCTTAGGTTTGGTAAGAAATCATCTCGTCTAGTCAGAGCAGCCGCGGTGAAATTAGCTCAAGAATTGTTCAATATGGTTACGAGACCTCCGCATGCACTTGTTACAAGGTTACAGGAAGGAACTGAAACACAGGTACTGTAAAATAGTCTCATTGTCAAATACCTGCCCTTGTCCCAATTATTTGGAGTCGGCGCAACATGTATATTATTAAGCATGTTTATCTGTATTCTAGAACCCATAACACAAGCGATGCTTACCTTGTGTCTAGAAAGCGCTGTGTCCTATGATGAGAATGTCCTACAATATTTATTTATTTATTCTAATTATAAAGATAATATTATTGTTGCTCAGGTATTTAAAACGTATTTCCTGGGTTGGGACGAGGTGATTGCGGTGGACTTCACTAGGACCGCGGAGTCGGTCGCGAGGACCGGTGCAGACCTCGCTAGCTGGGCCAAACAACAGGAAACTAAGTATGTATTAATAACTAGCTTCCGCCCACGGCTTCGCCCGCGTGGAGGTCGGTCGGTATCGCCACCAAGTCTATTTAAAAAAAAATGACTTACCATTCCACTCACTACTCCATTCTTCACTTCACTCTACTGGTCTCCACTCGTCTAACCAAAACCTTTCTAATAAAAAACCGCATCAGTTTTTTTATGTATGTTTAATTTATTAATAGCAAATATCAATATTACCAGATAGTTCTGACTTACGTGGCTTCTGTTTGCCTTTTTGAGAATATAGACCAGTTACACACTAACACACCCATATGACCCCAACCCTTCCTTAACCAGTTCATTTGAGATTTGATTAAGAATACTAGTAGTGAAGTAACTATACCTCACAACATGAATACTCGTTTAAATCAAAGAGTATATCTTTCTACTTACTTCCATTCTCAATTCTCAAGTGTAACTAATAATTGTACTTTTTTTGTAGAGCGGACCTATCAGCATTATTCACTCCTCGACAACCTGCTATGGGTGTCGCGGAAGCGAAGACCTTGGCAGACGAGTGGAACGAGGACCTGGAGGCGATGGAGGCGTTCGTACTAGAAGGCCGGCATTTCGTGCGGCTGCCTGATAATGAACTGGGCGTGTTCCACAGCCATGACTGCTACGTGTTCTTGTGTAGATACGTGCTGCCCGCTGAGGTTAGTGCAACCGTACGACGTTGGTAGATAACTAATTCATTGCCACTTTCGTTTTTACAAATAGCTGACATGTGCCACAAAAATAGTTCAAATGACGCATATGTGCGTCATCGGCAGGGCTGATGATATTTTGACGTATATACGCGTCATGTGCTATACTTACAAGATAGTGTATAAACTAAAATTGTATTCTTGAATTTAGACCGACAGATAACACGTGTTTATGTTATGTTTATAATTTTATTACACCCAACAGCCTGAAGACGAAAACGAAGCTTCCAATAACGATGCAGAGGATACAGAATCCGAAGCAGCAACCTGGGTGGTATACTTCTGGCAAGGTCGGAAAGCCCCTAACATGGGGTGGCTAACGTTCACCTTTGGCCTGGAACGAAAATTTAAACAGCTGTGCAAGAGACTGGAGGTGGTGAGAACCCACCAGCAGCAGGAAAGTCTCAAGTTTATGGCGCACTTCCATAGGCGCTTCATCATCAAAGATGGCAAGAGAAATCAAAAGCCGGTAACTGTTTTATTTATATTTCTATTAGCTGTACCTCGACTTCGTCCACCCGGTTCTTTTTCTAAAATTAAGATAGGGACTATCACTGCCAGTGATGATCCCGTCGAAATCAGCCCAACCGTTCCAGATATTACCTTTTTCAAACAGACAGACAAAAAAAGAGTTGGTAGCGTACGCACGTTGAGTCCATCTCGTAGGTAATTCATTATGAAATGTTTAACTAGTGTTACGTTGCAGGAAAGCGGTCGCCAGCCGGTGGAGTTGTTCGAGCTGCGTAGCAACGGTTCTGCGCTGTGCACACGGCTTGTACAGGTCAAGGCTGATGCTACGCAACTGAACAGTGCCTTCTGGTTAGTATCATATAGTTATGCTGGGCTGACCTGGACCAGCATAAACCCCTTTCGGTTATCCGGAATAGGTTCCTTTGGTTTTTCGTTTGGCACGTTAGAAACGTCGAAAGTAGTTAAAACTGAAGCTTTAGTATATTGCTTACTACCAATATCTATTTCAATATTATTATAGTTTAGGAATAAGAGCATTGTCGCATTGGACTTAGTCTGTAAGGTCGATGTATCTATTTATAGTAAACTAGCTTCCGCCCGCGGCTTCGCCCGCGTGGATGTCGGTTATCGCGACCAAACATAGCCTATGTTTATTCTCGAGGTCTAATCTACTCCTATACCAAATTTCATCAAAATTGGTTCAGCGGTTCAGGCGTGAAAGCGTAACAGACAGACAGAGTTACTTTCGCATTTATAATATTAGTATGGATAAGTAAATGAAAAATAATTATTTAAGACACGATACTATGGTAACTCTATATAGATATCAAATTTTCAGTAGGGTACCTGTACGAAAGAAAGAACTCTCGCTCTTCTTTCCGACGATGCGATGTACCAAATCCAAAGTCCATACTGTAGTTAACAATAATTATTGTTTGTTGACACACGAATTCTATCACAATTTTTATATTTAAAAAATAACTTATAATATTGTTCTAAGTAGTTATAAACATAGTTATATGGCGATAAGAATATTTTTGGATACCGTTATCCGAATTTTATTTTCAAAACGGATTCAGTTTAACCAACTCCCTTCCAATGACGCATATATGCGTCAAAAGACCCAGCTATCACAATAACGCATATATGCGTCACTTGCCCGACTGGGGATTGTTGAAAAATCTTTGTAGCCAGTGGTGGCCATTTACAAAAATTCTGTATCGGATCAGATCGATGGCATCTAAAAGAAAAACCATGAACCTTGACCTCAGAAAGTTGTAAAAATGCCCTTGTTTGGCCATAATAGTCTTTCTGTATGCTTGTAACTAGGTTTATTTGAGCCGAAACAAGCAATATTGTTTTCATTGCTTCAGCTACATCCTGAACGTGCCGCTTGAGGGCGCTAATGACACGTCGTCAGCCATAGTGTATGCCTGGATCGGTAGCAACAGCGACGCGGAGTCTGCGCGTCTCATCGAACAGATCGCCGAGGAGAAGTTCAATAACCCTTGGGTCAGCCTGCAGGTAATGACATTAAGTATGGATTTTGTTTACTTCCTAGTTACACTGTACTTTCTTCTCAGTTGACGATAGTTCACTATATATTCAAACAAAATTAAATAACAATGCATAATTTATCTTTGGCATGATGTGTAAGAAACCTAAAACTAATATGTTGAATAATGTGTTTTATATTCACGCCCACATATCCATGACAGGCAGACTTGTGTTAATACCTACATTTCGCCAACTATGTTGGCGCTTTTCCCTTTGCTAGCGCTTTGGTTCCGCGAATAAACGATAGCTTAACACTTTAACCCAACCCAGGATATAAACTTCAGTCGATGCGTTTACAACAATGCGTTGTCGGATACGCATCGACTTAAAGAAATATACTTTATCGAGTTCATTAATTCACCTCTTAGCTTGATTGATTGTTCGTTGATTTTTAGAGCCTAAGAAAGACCGTATAAAGTACTGATGTTCTCATCTAGGTGTTAATGGAAGGTAGCGAACCGGACAACTTCTTCTGGGTGGCTTTGAGTGGTCGCAAACCCTATGATACAGACGCCTCCTATTTGAACTACACCAGGTTGTTCAGATGCTCCAACGAGAAGGGTTACTTCACCGTCTCTGAAAAGTGTACTGACTTCTGTCAGGTAAGTTACATTCATTCCTTTTTGGATATGATGTGTATTCATATAAATATGTTTGTACTATCGTGCTATGTTTTGCTAGACACTCGACATTGAATTATTTTTATTATTCCTATTAATTATGGATTTTCGAAATCACACATGGCCAAGGAAAGTATTTTTACTATGTAAAGGTGTATATAAATTATACTCCTTTACATAATGAAGATTGTGGAAGTACATACTTATTTCTTTGTCTTTTTTTTTACAATGAAAACACTACCATCCCATCATACAACATCGTAGTAAAATACGAATAATCACGATGGTGCACTCTGGTTACTAGTTATTTGGGCTCTGTTGGTGACACAAAACTATATTATAATATATAACACCACAACAAATAGCTCGAGCAATTTTTCATATTTCTCTTTGAAATAATGTACTAATAATAAAATATTTATTTCACATAGGATGATCTGGCAGATGACGATATTATGATTTTGGATAACGGCGATCAAGTGTTCCTATGGCTTGGTGCCAAATGCTCCGAAGTTGAAATCAAACTCGCCTATAAATCGGCACAGGTATCTATGAATTTATATTTGCAGAACATTTTCTCTTTATTCTCACATTCAATAAAACAGCTATAAAACTGTCATAAAATATTTTCTTTAAAATTAATATGTATGATAGGAATTTTGACAGCCACCGCAAAACATAGGGGCCAGAACAATTTTTAGTCGTAACCTGCATTGTAATATACTCCTGACGTTTGCTTGATGATGTATTTAATTGGGAATTCATTTGGATATCTGTAAACGACAGAAGACTATGAAATGAACGTACAGCACTCTAGGGGATTACTGTTCTACCTACTTATAATTACTTACTTACTACATGGACCCATTCTGAATTTGTCGAAATGTTGGTGTATGTGTAAATGGCACGTTATAATCGGGCATTTTTATACTTATTTAAATATAACTTTTCAATGAAGAAATTCGCACGCCACGCGTTGGTACGAATGACAGAAGTCACACGCAGTGCGTGGGTGGCAGCTAGGTGATTTTGCACCTCTCGCTCTTTGCCCTCTTCGCACCCTCGCGAGGCCTTAATATTGTAGTAGGTAGACAGTCTACATATACAAACGCCTCGGGCGATGTAGGAGCAAACATATTTATGGAAGCGTTTTTGATGACTGACATACTCTGGTCAATTTTTGAAAGCTCCCAATGCTTACTTATCTGAGCACTATATGTATACAAAATATATACGAAATTCCGACCTCATTGTATAAAATGTTTTATAAATTCAAAGGTGTACATTCAACACATGAACACAGTGCAGCCCAACAAACCGCGCAAGTTGTTCCTGACCCTCAAGAACAAAGAATCACGTAGGTTCACAAAGTGCTTTCATGGCTGGGGCGAGCACAAGCGGCCCCCAGAGTAAGAAAACATCTGTCAATTGTCTACACCAAACTAAAGTAGAGTAAATACATTCATGTGGGCCTATTGTTTTGTAGGACTAATATAATTATTATTATTATTTGAAAATTACATAACCTAATTGCTAATGCAGTGAAGATGCATAAACTTGAAACCAGACTACCTACTAGATTAGTGTAAAACAACATAATGTGTAATTGCAATAAGGTCATTTCAATGTATTTAGTCTTCAAATGAACTATACCTGGACCAGAAGCATAAAAACAAATTATTGATAAACCAATGTAAGATAAGGGCGCCAGCTGGTATATACTGGCAAATAATATGGACTGACCACAGCAATCTTTACTAGACTGCATAATAAGCTATCTGTGACGGTGTCAGGTATAGCTTCTCTTATGTACTGTACCTAGTTTTGTATGTGTTATGTAGTTACTAAAACAGAATTACCTCCCCATATATTGTGTATCCATTTTGTAACAAGCATATCAGGATTTATTATATGTTATAGGTAGGTATAGTATGATTTTATTATTTAAATGTTCACTGATTGTCTGGCTACAAAACCTAAGTATTATACAATATTAATAATTATTATAAATGCAAACTGAGCTTCCATAAAATATGAAATAAGTAAAGACAATTAGGGAGTAATCATCTTATTACAAGTTCTAACACTATTATTACCTGCATTATTATACTTTTCTGAATTTTTTTGGTCACAGTATCTTGAATGAGCACATTAGTTCACAAAGTTGTTTGATACCTTTTTGCTTCTTTCACAATCTTAGCTATAAATTATTGCAGTGTTAGAATTTGTGTTGGTTTGTCAAAAATGAAAGACTGAATCATGCCATTATCTCATTTATTTCAACATCTATCAATAAAGTATTAAGCACAAGTGTGATGAAATTTTAAAAACCTGTATTTCTACATTTGGGAGAGTAACTTTTGACTAGATTAGCAGAGATTGCCATGTGTTACTCAAACAAATAAATTGTTGCATTTTTACAATGCATTTATTATGAACATGGTTTGAATTACCTAGCTGTATATAAGGCTGTCAAACAATAATTTATGGTCATGTTACATTATTCTGTATTTTATGTAAATGATGTAAATAAGAATAGATTTTGTTTAATATAAATTTATAAATTAAAACAAAAATCATAAATATACTATGTGCAATATGATTTCGTTATTGAGCACAAAATTTTAACATTTTGTATTTATCCTTAGAATAAAAATTAACAGCAACTTAGTTGTATTATTACACCTGCACGAAGCTTAGTCATCTGAAATGCAAAAACATAAGTTTATAACTTGGCATAGGTATTTGTTTAATTTCAATTTAGAAAAGCTGTTGTAATGGATAATCATGTAACTGACTTAGAACCCTAAATGAGTGTGACTGCTTTGCACAAGGTCTGGGCATTGTATTTCCATGTTGGGCAAATTTTATAAGGTTTAGTTGTACAAATTTTAAAGTTCATATTAAAGTCAGCCAAAGTGCCCAATAGACATCAATATGCTTGCTGGAACAGTGAAATATGGGTATTGTGTTATATGCCTCAGTCAGAAGATATACATATACAGACATTAAACAAACTTATTACACTAGAATAAATACGAACCAGCTCTTCGGAAAGTCGGAAGTACCTAAAATAATACTTTTAGTCATCATCATCGTCGTCGTCAGAAGGTACAAATAATTCATTCTCTTCTAGGAAATTAGCTATATTTTTACTAATTGCTGCTCCAATAAGCAGACCAGGTACCACGGCCAACACTAAATTCAAAAGTCCAAACGGGGTCTTCTCGGGTTCGGGTAGAATAGCCCCAGTAGGGGTCGTAGTTGCAGTCCTCCGATGTATAATGTGCTCATTTTTATACAGCTTCTTAGATTGTGCCACCAAACGGGACAGCCGAAAAATAGCCATCTTTTGAACACAATTCTGTGGAAATCTCGGAACTTGAGCTAATTTTTCACTATTTTCAATATTTTATTTTTAGCCAGCTTCTGGTGTCAAATCAATTTGACTGATTTGACTTTTAAAAACTATAGTGATGTGCAGTGACATTCAAACTCGAGTTTCTATTTCACTTTGATTAATTTAATACAAATTCAATAAAAATATTGTAATAGGAATTTCAAATTTTGAAACATATTCTCAGGGAAAATTTAAAAGGTGGTTATGAGAATGTAGTTTCAGACTTTAGTGACAGAGATGAGATTGATATACCTAGGTGAACGTAAAACAGGTGGTTCGGCGGTCGGCGTAAAGGATGAATGGGGCAAATTAAAACGTGTAAAAGATTTGGCTGCCAATGACATCATTTCTTTGGTGTATTTATAATTATTATTAGACCTACTGACTTGTATGCCCTTAAAAACGTCGGAGGAAAGACGACTGTATGTAAAAGAGATAAGGAATGACTACCTTTATTAGAAGTTTGAGACTTGAGAGTTGCACCAGAGACTAATGTTTTTTATTTCTACGAGTTGTTACGTAGTTCAACGAAATACGAATCTGAATCTAAACTAATCTTACTAATATTACTTCAATGTGAATGTTGTGAGTATGTATGTATGGATGGCGTAGGTGGCGAGTGGCACGATAAAAAAGTGGCTCTCAGGCGAGTTTACTACTTTTTGGATCTCTAGTGGTCGACTGGCATGATTAGTTTTATGATACCGTGCCACTTAACTACTTGCAGAATAGGTAGTGGTCAAGTGGCATGAACTACTCGCGATTGTTAAAATCGTAACAGTTATCCAGATTTGTTCCTTTTTGTTCCGTCTATATTGTGTACATGATAATGATAACAGATCACTATTCGTGCGGGATCTATTTATGTTTGCACAACATGAAATAAAGAGGCATTTACAGTTTTATGTATCTAATCACAGATTTATTGAAACAAAATATCACAGTTTGATTGTAATTTATATCTATTAGATTTTTTTTCCCGTGGAATAGTCAGCACCATCTATTCAACCAATTGAGATTAAATAATTAACAAAATTAATTTCTTCTATGTGCTGCAAAACTCAAAATAAAAAGAATTGATTTTTTTTAAAGGAACTGTATACTGATATCCTGGTAATGAATCAGAAATTGATCATTAGATGGGAATATAAAATAAATCTTTTTTGAAGTCTGTTAAAAAAATATAAAATCAAATATTGCTACATTTTTCAATACAGTGTCCAATACTAATTCAATACAGTGTCCAACATTTTCATAAGTCGGCATTTGTTTGACCATATTAAACCCAGTGCTATTAAATTCTTCTACAACCTCGGCGTAGGTATATAGATGGGATGGGAGTAGTTTCTTGTCTCGCTCGCTCTATACATTTCTTTAGTTTTTTCGTTACCTCATTTCTTACTTCATTCGCCTGACACTTATGTATTTCCTGTTTAATTACTAGATTCCTATTACTCACCATTGATGCATTGCATGTTTTCCTTTTAGAACAACGCCATACTATTTGTTAATTAGAATTTATTCGCTGTTTTGTGTATCTGTAGCCATTATAAAGAAGAAGTTCACCACCTCTTTGGGAAGATACAATAGTGAAACTAGGATCATAATTATTACTTACAGACAATAATGAAGGAGTATCAGTCATTTCTGCAAAAACATTAATAATGTTTTGTTAGTTGATAGAACAACAGTAAATAGGTATAATTTACAATCAACCACAATTAAAAGTTTGTTTAGGTATTGAAAATGATTCTTACCTTGTGTTTTAAACGACCCGTAACCCTAGTAAGTATAATTAGTAACAAAATATTGATATTACTAAAGTAATAATAATATCACGAGGAATAATAAGAAAACGTTAAAATAATGTTTAACACTTGTGAATCGGCAAGTATGTCTCGTCACTTACGCCTATGAATTATGTACCCAGTCAAAATAATATTATTAAACTACCTTCAATCAATTTTTAATCGTCCATGTTACAGATTTACTTCATAGATGGCATTGGTAGTCCTGGTTGTTATTACATTTATGATAATAAGTTTCATGTAGAAATAAATGTGAATATAACTGGGATCTAGCTTCATACATAACATATCATCACGCCTGTAATCCCCGAAAGGGAAGGCAGAGGTGTATTTATTACACCCACGTCTCGCCAGTTGTGGGTGTGGGATCTATTTATGTTGTGCAAACATAAATAGATCCCGCACGAATAGTGATCTGTTATCATTATCATGTACACAATATAGACGGAACAAAAAGGAACAAATCTGGATAACTGTTACGATTTTAACAATCGCGAGTAGTTCATGCCACTTGACCACTACCTATTCTGCAAGTAGTTAAGTGGCACGGTATCATAAAACTAATCATGCCAGTCGACCACTAGAGATCCAAAAAGTAGTAAACTCGCCTGAGAGCCACTTTTTTATCGTGCCACTCGCCACCTACGCCGTATGGATGGATGCATAGCATAGATATTTGTTTCCCGTTCACATAAAAGTTATATCGATGTTAATAATTAAGTTATCGCATCATCCATTCAATTTAACACAAGTCTATCCGTGTAGTAATGAACTGTTGTTTGACTCGAGTGACAAAATTAAATGTGCACAGCATAATGCACTGCACTCAGGATGTATTGGTATTGCCAGATTCCAGCTACAGTTGATTACAATTTCCGCATGAAGTTCATTTCCGAACGTAATGTATTATGTTACTATAATCTAAAATGAATTATTATGTACAAAAATAAATGATTTTTAATGGAGACACACGTAGCATTAATTATTTATGTTATATGTTTATAACGACTAGCCAGACTGAATCGTCTGAAATCGTCAGTATCATAATAAATATGCAAAATATTTTACCTTGTAACAGCTGGCCACTGCCTTCACCACGTAATATTTTACATATAGCAATATAGCATAGCATAAATGTCATCCCGTAAAATAATAGTAAAATGAGAAATTAAGTGAACAAAAATTGTCTTAGATAATTTATTTCTGTCGAATAAAAATTGTTTTATAGTAAAAGAAAATGAACGTTACGTTAACCAGCTTAGAAGCTTTAATATGTAAGTAACTTTCCAGTATATTTACTATCTTTGTATACCTTTCGAGTACGTTTCATTCACGATTTTGTGCGTTTACTTTAGTAAAAGCAACACATGAATCTCTACCGTGTCCGGATGCTGCAGCACTGGAGGCATTTTGTACCGTTATGCGGGATTCAAACGATGGCACGCAACTAGCAGGTCAAGCTCTGGCCGCCCGCATCCACACGCCGAACAGTCGCGAAGCTCTGCTCGCTCTCATGATGTTAGATCGATGTATGCGAAGATGTGATGCCAGTTTTCATGCAGAAATTGGCAAATTCCGCTTTCTCAATGAAATGATTAAGCTAGTTTCTCCCAAGTATTTTGCTGATCGAACTTCCTCAGAAGTAAGAACCAGGGTTAGTACACCAGTATTAAAAAAATGCAATGTTTGTGTTTGTGATACAGTTTGACAAGCCTTTATTTAACTAGAGGTTAGCATGAATCAAATCTTGGAAATCAATTTTAACCAACTTCTAATAGAAGTAGCTATTTGAAACTTTGTAAGTATGTGTACCATTGAGATTGAGCCTGATGGATGCAGGGTATGAATAATGCAGCTGAAACAGCTACAGGGAAACACCTAAATAATTATGGTTTCTAGTTGAGCAAACTATTATTATGTGTATAATATTTGGTTAAAATTTGTATACTTAAATAATTAAATAATAATTGTTAGTTTTAATTTTAGGTTCTCCAACTTCTTCATGCTTGGTCCATTGAGTACCCGAAGGAGTCTAAATTTAAAGTTGCTTATGATATGCTAAAGAACCAAGGTGTAGTAAAAGAAACACCACCTCCATTACCACCAGAAGAGTTGGCAATCCCGCGGAATAGGGCTAAAAGTGCAGTATTTGAAGATGAGGAGAAATCAAAACTCTTACAAAAATTACTGCAAAGTAAAAAACCTGAAGATCTACAGCATGCTAATAGACTTATTAAAACTATGGTTAGAGAAGTAAGTATACCTACTTGTGGTCTTCTTCTTCTTTCATGTCAATGATTCATTCATGTTAAATTACTCAGGAATCAAATTCTGCCACCTTGACCACACTATCAAATAGCTCAAATGAAAAGTATACATTTTATAATACAGATAATTATTATGTCCTATAAAATGCAATATGAGTACAATATAGTACTTACCTTTATTATAATAGGGCAGTCAAAATTTTATACAAGAAGCACGGAGCACAATAACCAGTGGAGAGAGTATGGGCATGTTTTTGTTCTAAATCAAAGTCACCAATTCGCGGCGGGGAGAGAATGCGTTTCGCCCTCTGTGATTGGGTGACGAATTGTCAAAAAAATTACAACTCAATAGCTAGGGATTCCAAACAAGTAATTAAAAAAGTATCGATATCGATAAAATTGTTGACTCATTCGTTATCTATAATATTATTTATAAGGATTTGTTTGCGATACAGAATTGTTTAAAACAGGAGAAAAAGCGGCAGCTTAGTGGTTAAGAAGTCCGCCTTACGATCGAGAGGCCCCGGGTTCGAATCCTGGTCATTACACTACCGACGTGAACCCACTCCTAACACAAGCCCTTGAGCTTAGCTGGAGGGTTTAGAGGGAATATTAGTAATAATTTCAGTTGCTAATATTCTTTATAAAATAAAAGAAAAGGTTATTAAATTAGGAAGACTTTATTTACAAAATAATTTTTTCTGGTACTTTTACGTGAAATGGCTCTAGAACATACGACACTGCACTTTGTTGGTAAAAAATTGTCTCTATGTGTAGCTTTGATCCAAATTTCTTTCTTCTCGATGTCATCATTAGGGAATCTGCAAAATTTAATACACAATACACGTTTTTCCAATATAATAAACCCCTTTTTTATCGTGCGGACATCCCCATGGATACCACCCCCTTCGGCCATCGGGGGTGGTTATGTCGGGATCGAACAGACTAAAACCGCACGCCGTCTCGGGCCTTAGTTACCGGGGTGTAAGGTTACCCAATGGGCGTATCCCTCGCACCCAGCTGACCCCGGGGCCACCTACGGTTTTAAGATGGACCCCTCGACCCCCCGACGAAGGTGGGGTGTAGGGTGACAGGCGGCCGTCCTGTCACCCAACCGTCGGCGCGCAGACAATCAGCTCACCTCCCGCTCGCTCCCCACAGTGCCATCTGCTAGTCAGAGGGACACGTGGAGAGCCTCGGAGCAGCCCTCTAGAGGGCCACTCCCACCCCGGCCGGATTGGCCGCAGGCAGTAGCGTCTCCCGTGGCGAGTGGGAGGCACTGCCCGCCTCCGTTTCCCAGGTGCAACACGTGGAGGTTCCGGCCCGCACCCAATATAATGAACCCCTAACCTTAAAACTGTCGCGTTCCATGAAATTCAATAGGTAATGATAACGGGAAAGAGAATTGCTTCGTCATTTAGTGGCAGGACGTCGCCTGGAGGGTGTGGGCCGGAACCTCCACGTGGTGCACCCGGGCAACGGAGGCGAGCAAATCTATTTTTTTTTTAAAGTCAGGTAGAGATTTCATTTATTTTGCCTCGCATTTTGCCACGAACAAGTATAGTGTACAGCATCTAACTTGGCAAGGTTTTGTAGTAGTGGGGCCCACACTACTCCAAAATCAGGCCACGTTAGATGCCGCGCACCATACATTTTTTACTGTTATGTACAAGTTTTTTACCAGAATTCCTACACTTTTGCGAGGAAGGCCTGCATAAGTAAGTCTTAAAATAAAGCAATAATGATACAAAAAAAAAAATAAGGAAACTATAGGAAGAACATTGAATAAATAAACCTATTTTAAACCCTTCGGACCCGTGGCTCCCCTGGTAAACCCCCTGGGGGAGACATCAGGAATCTTTAGTACCGATGTCTCCCCTTGCTTGGGGAGACATCGGTACAGGGTTTTGAATTCTAGTTGAAGTACTCGTGTATTCCCTGTCATAGTTAGACATACTGGGTTTATACTGGCCACTAAATAAGCTAATAAGTATTTATTACGCTATCAGTATCTCATCTCAGCTAAGTCTAGTTGTCTATATACTTTATCTCTCAATGTCATTTGTGATCGATTCATTCGTATAATAACAAGTATAATAATAATTTTAAATTTTAATTGCTCCCTGATTTTGCTTACATTTCGACATTTATTGTGAAATGAATGAAAAAGTACGTTTCATACAAAGAAAAGGTGGAAGAATTTTACTTTATGAAGGGTTCCAATACGCAAAACATAAGAAATACATTAATAATGATGAAAGATGGATTTGCTGCAACAAAAAAAAGCACAACTGCTCCGGGGCTGTGACCATGAGAGTACGTAGTATTTTTTTTAATTTTCATCATTTATAAAAGTAGGTATTTTATATCGTTATTTTGTTGAGGTTTTTGGATAAGATAGTAAGCCAAACACTGTTATTTAATAAAAATTTTTTCATAATTAGGTACAGCGTTCAATCCATTTAACTTAATTAAAACTAAACATTTAAATTTAATTTAATTTTAAATAAATATAAAATTTTGTAGCACGACAGCCTCCGTGGTGTAGGTGGTAGTGCATACACAGGATACGCGGGTTCGATCCCCGCTCAGTTCAAATATTTGTATTTATGAATACGAGTATTTGCACTGGCCTACGCGTGCTTCGGAAAGCACGTGCAGTCGTTACGGATAGTTGGAGCCCTCAAAAGTTCAACAACTGGTCTAGCTGTAATGCTTCGATATCACCCTTGGGTTGTGGAGATCAGATGGCAGTCGCTTCACGTAAAATATCGAAGTTTTGCCACATCCACAGAGTTAGACTGGTATAAAGCATAACCCACGCTCTAAAGTTGGAAAGCTTTGGACGCAACTGGGAAAAAATGCTAGGATGAAACATAAAATTTATTAGCACATTAAACAATTTCTACATTACATGTAAGTGTAACCACCATAGTAACCAGTCAACAGTAGTAGTGCTGGGACACGTAACTATTTCTGTTCAACATATTTATTTTCTTATTATCTATTTTTAGGGTCACCAAATTATAAAATTAACAGAACACAACTCGATGAATGCCCAGTGCTTGCCAGACCAAGCTGTTAGCTAAACGAAGTTGCCGTGACTTTAGATGAGATAAAAACAAAAGAATGTTTAGAATTGGTTATTTAACGATCGCAATTCGATAAAACGGGTGCATGCGATTTTCGACCTTATTGACATTTGCTATTTGATGGCTTCCCGACGACCTCCGTTATGTAGCGGTAGTGCACTCGACTGCTAATTCGGAGGTCGCGGGTTCGATTCCCGCACAGTGCAAATATTTGTATGCATGAATATATTTTTTTTTTATGTACTCTACTTATTAAGTACTATACTCTTTGACATCGACATAAGTTATGAATGACAATTTACTGTCATTGTAAAATATAAAATACTTCAAAATCGTTATATTTTTTATATTGTGTAAGTCATATGTGACAGGGAATACACGAGTACTTCAACTAGAATTCAAAACCCTGTACCGATGTCTCCCCAAGCAAGGGGAGACATCGGTACTAAAGATTCCTGATGTCTCCCCCAGGGGGTTTACCAGGGGAGCCACGGGTCCGAAGGGATTTTAAATTCTATCGATATAAAATGTCGCGATGCTGCGAACAGAACTATCGAGAAAAAAAGGGACAACTGCTATATGCAATTCAATGTGCTAGAAAGAGAGCAAATAATATTTGATTTTATTTTTCGTTGTTGAAATTGTTGTTTTATTAAATGGAGTAAAAAACACTTACCTGTGAAATGTTATCCAATCTTTCATGTAACTTGACGTTGTAGTAGACTTTCCACACCATTTAATTGCACAACTAGGCATTGCTTTTAGTTTTATTTCCTTTTAAAACGGGAGCGCGTGACGTTCGTACGTCAACCTACAATTTCTGCGACTGATCAAAATTTCGCAGCATACACTTCATTTAGCGTATGTTTAGCGACTGCGGCAGCCCCGCACGCTCTCTCCACTGGTTATTGTGCTCCGTGACAAGAAGCAACCCCTGTCAGTGGAAAGTAAACAAATAAAAGCTTTTATGTGGCTTGATAGTTTAGGATTATCTACAATCCTAAAGACATTTTATAATATCTGAAGGCTCCTGTTGGTGTCCAGGCACTCCTGCCTGAATAAGTGCATATTTTATACTTACTCATTCATCATAATGATATTCTTACTACATCAGTTAATTGACCCATAATGTAAAAAAAGTCACCAAACTCTCCAATTTTTGATGAAATTTCATGTATGTTTGAATAACCAAAATAATATCACAATTTCCTTGATAATAGGAGGAACGACGCAACGAGGAAAGTAGTCGGCGCGCCCAGGAAGTAGGCACCGCGCTCGACAGTGCAGAACTACTGCGCGAGCTGCTAGCTAATGCAGCAGAAGCCTCGCCTGAAGAAGAGCAGCTCATTTATGAGTTGCATATGTCATGCAGTACACTAAAACAGGCACTGCAGCGGCAGGTTGCTGCAGAAATGATACCTGAGCCAGGGGCTGGGTTTACCGGTTCAGTTGATAATGGTAGGTGACCTGGGAATGTGTGCATGTTTGCACCTAAGTTGTATATGTATTAAAAAATAATAAGCATGCATATATATAATAATATAAAATATAATATTAACCTTAATAAGTAAAAATAACCTATTTCTTCTAGGTGACATCATACATGTCAACGAAGTTCTAGATGAAGTAATCGAAAGATATAACACATATTGTAACTATAAGAAAGAAAGAAAAATGGAAACAAATAATACAAAGGCTACTGAACAGCCGCAAAGTACAAATAATGAGAGCTTGCTGGACTTTGCTGGCGCCAATATTATCACCTGCAGAGGAGGTGATGACAGAAACAAGACTGGCTGTTCATCAACAAGCAATGCTATTGATGAACTTGGAGATATATTCTCAACTGAAACCACTTCAAAAAATATTGTTGAACCGCTGAAACCAGTTAGCATGTTGCCTACAGGTACAGGTAAGAAAAAAAACGATTGCACATTATCAAATTGTGTTCAATATTGCAAAGAATGGTATTCATTAAACTGCCACATAAGCATACATTATAGCTGACTTGAAAGAGAGTGATCACCAACAAAAACCCCTGACATAAGCATTGAAGTTAATTTAAATGCGTTATACAGTATTTTTTACAAGGCGCTTTGATAAACTTGTTAAAATA